>PVIU01008736.1:0-81103 GCA_004026605.1 Ondatra zibethicus
GGGAGGGATGGGGGTGGGCCTTGGACTTCCAACAGGGCAGGGCACCATGCCCTCTTTCAAGGAAGAAGGGGGAGGGAGGAGGGGTGGGGAGGTAGTGGGAGGGGACCGGGAGAAGGGGAAGAAAGGTAAAAATTTTATTTCTTTAATTATGTTTTTGAATGGAAAAAATAAAACAAAACAATGTATGGAAAAAAAAAGATTATTTGGGTATCCTTTTAAGAAGTCACCTGCCATGAACCTGTACAGGAAATTCTTGGAGGGAAGAAGCATGATCAAGGTATATTGTATGAAATGTTTTTCAATAAATAAAATAAAAATAACAAATAGTCAACTCTAAGGAAATAAATGCCACATATATAAAGATAACAAACTTTTTGATACTAAACTCATGGAGCGTTAAGTGCTTCAGGGCCTTTCTGTGAAACACAGCCAGTCAAGAATGGATAGAGGAGCTATGGCAGACCACAGTGCTAACTTCAAAGACCAGAGTCCTGTGGGGAAAAGATTGGCACTCTCACTTCTATACCCAGATAGCACAACTTGAAGCCAAACAGCAGAAATCTGCAGACCGTGCAAACTAAGAGGAAGCCCAGTGAATCCATCTTGGAAAAGATCATGCAGGAAAATCCAGAAGACCGAAGCCAAATCCCAGTGTTTAAAAGATGATTTGAAAAGACAGGACTGCAGCCCAAGGATAGTGAGGGATCATATATTCATTTAATGGCAGATATGAGACTAAACCAAGGTAATTATAGAATTATAACTATCAAATAGAAATAATTTATACTATAACTCTTTTAGACATTACTGAAAACTCAAAAGATGAAGAGAGTGGAAATGAGGTGAAAGAAATATTAAAAGTTTTAATTTCCTTATCTTTCACAGCAGGGAGTCGATCAATATGTCTAAAATTAAATGTGGATCTTAAAAAACTCTAGCTTTCTTAATTTTTTTATAATCTTTTTTTGTAACCTTAGGGAGGACTTTTAGGATCTAATATCTCTTCAGTAAAAACACATTATCAGAGGTTCCATAATTCCTTTGGTTTTTCTTTAGTATCTTTTCCTTCTATTCTCAAGAAAAATTCAGTTTAGGGCTTTTTCATTTTTCTAAAAGTATAGCGGAAGACCCAATTTTTATAAAATTATTCTGCATTTTCCATCCCATTAACATACTTGAGGAGCTACCTGAGGAGGCGTGGAGCTATTAATACCTCAGCTAGTGAAGTACTTGTCCCACAAGTTGGAGTACCTGAGTTTGAACCCGAGCAGCCATATAAAAAGCTGGGCATAGTGGGGTGCTCTTCTGTAATCCCAGGGCAGGAACAATGGAGACAGGTGGGTTCCTGAGTCTCACTGGCTAATCTGTAAGCCCCAGGTCCTGGTGAGAGAACCTGTCTCAAAAAGAGACAATGTGGATTGCTCCTGAGGCTGGGCATTCGAGGCTGACCTCTGGCCCCCAGGGTCACCCGCACATGCAAGTGTACCCATGTACACACACACACACACACACAGAAGGAGCCACCTAAGATGATTTTTGCTCAAAATTATTAGACGACTAGGCAACAAAATTTGTAAAATAATTATTCTCTCTTTGTAATCATTTGTTTCTTCCCATAGTTTCTTCCCTTGGAGTACTGGGGTCAGGGCCTCACACGTGATAGCTGTGTGCTCTATTCCTGCAGTATATTCCCAGCCCCTGCTTATATTTTATTCTGAGACGGATTCTGAGACTACCATGTGAAGAAGCAAAGGCTAACAGAAGAGGGTGAAAGGTCAGGTGGGCCAGAGATGGACTGGACCACTAACAACTAGTACCAGCCTCCCCAGACCTCAGGTGGCCTGGCTCAGGAGACCTATCACATGGCAACAGCCACTGTGCAATCCCAGAAGAGACATTTTAAAATGTTGTCTGCTGAGTCCAACTCAAATTTCTGCCCACCAGTCAATGGTGTCCCCACCTTCAGGGCACATCTTTCTCCTTCAGTTGTTACCTATGTGGTGACTAACTTTGCAGAAGCCCTCATAGATACACTCAGAAGTGTGTGTGTTGCTACTCCCCTAAGTGTATAAATACAACCAACCTGACAAGCGTTCAACTGCATGAGCCTACCCAGGACGTCTGTCATTCAGTATTCTTACATGAACACAGAGATATTCCTATGTTAAATGGATAGACATGAGACCATTTCATCAGCTGGTCCAAATTTCTGAGCAAAGGATTGCAGAAGCTTAACCCATAGCTCCTGGAATACAGCTCACCCTCCTCCTAAAAGTGCCTTCTAGTCCCCTCCTGGCATCAGTTATCTATTTTAGCCCAATAAGCCAGGAAGAGCCCCCATGGCTATAATGCCAATACTTGGTCATTTTTCCCAACTCTACGGGCTGGCTGGCACTTCTTTGCTAGTCTCATCTGGACTAACTCATGGAGCCGCATTCAGAAGGGGAGGTCCTCTTCATGTTCAAGTGGGCTGGAACAGTGAGACAAGCCGAGCCGCTCTTCATCCTGCACCTTCAAGAAGACCATGCAAAACTGGGCTTCCACGAGGCAGAGGCAGCACCCAAGACAGCAAGGCCAAGTACATAAGCATTTATTAAGTTGTTGCTTGCGTTAAGGATGCTAATGCCCCATTGACCAAAGTGTAACCGACAGAGGCAGTCAGAGGTTACAGGGGACTCCAAACCATCTGCTGAATGGGTACACAGGCTGTGCCTTTCATGTCTTTTGTGTCTTGACCCCTAGTCCCAGTCTACTGTGTGATGGACATACAAATAGTTGACTGAATGGATAAATGAATGAGTATGTGAGTGAATCAATGAATGAGAATAGCAGAGCTGAAGAAACATGGAATTCTTAGCGGCTGCCACGTAGCTTGCTAGGACATACCCAAGGAGGGGCTAGAGGGTCTGACCCTCTAATCACTTCCCAGTTGAGGCTCCTGGGACTGATTAGAGACTGTGTTCTAGGAATCTCTGGCAGGAGAGAAGGTCAGGTGAGGAAGTGCTGTCACAGAAAAAGAAAGACCCTAGGGGAACACAAAACCAACTCATTCTGCAGGGCTGCAAGCGTGGGATTTGGAAAGCTCCCTGGAGGTAGATCCATGACTCAGCATCAGAACATTTTTTAGGGGGCTGAAGAGATGGCTCAGCTATTTAGAGTCTGGCTGCTCCTGCAGAAGACCCAAGTTCAGCTACCAACAGCCACATGGTGACAGTTCACTCTGGTGCTAAGGGATGCAATGCCATCTTGTGATTCTGCAAGCCTCTGCACCAGGCACATACATGTACATAGACACACATGCAGGTAAAATACTCATACACATTAAAGAAAAGTAAATAAATCCTTCATTTTTTTTTCTATTAACTTGTTGTGTGACAAATTTGCTGGTGCCTTCCAGCCTTCCCTGCCTCTTCCCCTGCCTGGTCTTCCCTTCTCAACTTCCCAGCTTCCAGGTCCGGGAACAAGTTTGCAACCCTGTCTGAGAATACAGATTACACCTTTCCACCTTCAGAGACTTCTCTTCTAGAAATCAAATGTCAGCACCTCCCTGAACATTATGAGAGCAGAGAAAATCAGTCCCTAGAATGTCCATTTGTCTCATCCGGTGCTACAATATTAGGATGAGTTTTAGCTCGGATAAGCAAAGTAATGCACATCCAGTCATTTCAATGTATTTACCCCTTGCCACTAATTTCCGATAAGAATGTTGATGAAACATCAGGTCCCATTTTAACACGACGCTATTTTTGTTTCTCCGTGGAATTAGACGGACATCCCTAACAGTTTTTTGCTTTTGAACAGAATACCACACAGGAAATGCTGATAACACAATTTCTTAACACTTGTCGAGGACGCAGGTTACACTGAAGAAGATTCCGCCACGGCGGCTTTCTGGAGGGGCTGTTTGAAAAGTTAAGTTTCTCTTAATGAAACGGAGAGAAAGGGGCTTTGCTTTGCTAGGCACCCTGGCTTGTTCCTCTTTGCGGCTTTTGATGTTTCCCTCTCCCTCCTGTTATCGGAGCTTCCTCCTCATCTCAACTTGATGACATGTTGCTGAGACAACTAAGTCGCTAACCTTCTTAACTTGGCTTTTGTTGAGCTTCGTCTGCTTAGGAGGGATATTTCCATTCCTCGCAGAATGCCGCGTCTGCTCTGGGAAGGGCTGGTCGATGTGGAGCTGGAGAACAAGGGATGCTTTTTAAGTGCTTGCTATTCAAATCGCTGTTTTGCTCTGTTTAAGCCCATGGTTTGTGTGATGGGGCGGTGATGGAAGCTCCCCTCGCATCCTATGGTCAGGATTAGTTTATTCAGTGATGTCGTGCTTGCTCCAAGCAGACTCTTCTAGAGGAAGGGAGCGCCTGAAGAAAGAAGCAGGCGCATTCCTTTGCCCTGACGCTTTTACTTTCATTTTTCTTCAGATTGTCGAAAGTAGAGGGGCAGCCTAAATGCAAAATAGTTACTCTGGGCACACGTGTGCTAAAATAAGGTCGTGGCTGAACTAAGCCAGCAGTGCTCACAACCTTGGCCTAGGTCAGTGCTGAGCTGGCCCTACACGCTCCATCCTTCGTCCATGTACCTGCGCGCCTGCCTCCACAGGCATGGCTGTGTGCTGCCTGTTCCCACAGCCCCACGAGGTGAGTGTTCACACCTCCTGCTTGGAAGCCAACACAGTCCCTAGAGCTGTCTGAACACAGCTTCCAAGATTAAAGAGAGTTTTCAAAGCTAATGTGTGACTTTGTGCACAAAAACTCATCAAAACAAATCCAAACCAGCATAGAGAATGGCTACAGCTTTGAAACAATTGTAGCCCATCTTCAAAGTATTTAATGTAGTTTTTTAAGTTTTCAAGCAGATTGTTTTTCTTTGACTTGTTTATTTCTTTTTTTTTATACAATTGCAATTTAAGCTCCATCTCTATATGTGCCCTGTTTTCCAAGTTTCTGGGGTTCCATTTTCCATGTCAGGAAATACCCAGAAGAATCTTTTAGGTTCACATTCATATTCCTCCTACACACACGAACACACACACACTCATGAGTAGTCTGTACTATATCTCTCCTCATCCTAGTTCCTGATTGACTTAAAGTTGAAACACAGTCCATTTAATTCCGCATGTCAAATGCTCACCCAGGCTAATGCTCCTGGGGGATAGAGTGTGGGTTTGGGGCCTGTTAGGTCATAGCACATAAAACAGGACCTGAAACTTGTCCAACAACGGTGTCCTGCAGCAGACCCAGCTTTCGCCAAGAAAAAGCTAATGAGACACAGATTGCCTTTTTAACAATGAATATAGTCCAGAGGTGCCTGGAAATTTCTCAGCTCATAGTACAAAGCTGGTGTGTATCGTCTTCCAAACTCATCATCCAGGAAGAGGAGCAAGAGCATTAGCTTCTCCTGTTACGTGACCAGAACACAATACCCATAATAACTTTGCCAACTGCTCTTCCATTGGCTGCATCAGTCAGATTTTCTATATTTTGATGCAGTAACAAGCATCCCCTTTATCATGGTTCCCAACAATACAACGTTGCTTTCACTGCAAGAGAATTTTCAGTTACCAATGATACCAGTTAAAAGCTAATCAGAAAACATATAGAAAATGCATTCTCCTTTCTACCTTGTCCTTTTGTCTTTTCTTTTTCAGCGTATTCTATTTCACTACTAAATTCTAAGTTCTTTGGGCTGTAGTTAATAGTGATGTTTCTCTCACTTTAGCTGGTGTGTGCTTAATCATTTGTCGAACGCATCGATGGATAAATGAGCCTATTGAAGAACTGTGAACAGGTATGTGAGTTAATAGGCATGAGACTTTACATTGGGCTTCCTTGTTAAATAGCAATTAAATGCATTGACATTCATTATATCCTGAATATATTGAGAATCTAATTGCTCACATATTGCCCATGTAATCTCCAGCTCTTCAATGACAACTTGATGTCTTCTGACATACTTATTGTACCTGGATCAATGGCTATTTAACTGCTAATTGATCTTTTATTAGCATATAATAACTCTTATTAAATCTAAATTAAAGTCTTAATTGAGACACTTTTATCTGCAGTGTTTCCACATACGGTCCTCATAATACAATGGGTAATCGACAGGGAAGCTAGAAACATATTAGCTGTCACCTTTCTCATTGACCTGAGAACAGATTTTCAGTTTGAAGATTGTTTTTTTTTTTCATTTCATTAGGAAACCTGAGTGGCTGCCACCGCACCTAGGAACATGTTCATATTGGCTTTTCGGTGTTCACACGCAGAACTGGCTCCCCGGCTTTCATCCTCACCCCTCAGATGAGGTCGCCTGGCCACCAACAGGAGACAACAGAATCCTAACTATTGCTTTAAACACAAAGACAGCCATCACAGCCACACAAGTGAGTAAGGATGCTCCGCCCAACAGCTTTCTAAGCTCCCCACCACCCTTCAGCACTTAACCATCCTTCCTCCTTCGGCCTGACCCACCCCTTCCTCTTCCGTCTTGCCCTCTGTGTGCCAAGGAAAAAGGATGCCCATGACCCTGGTCCTCCCCCTGCACGGAAGCTCCGCTTGCTGATTTAACCTGTTTCTTCCTTTTACTTTTCATTTTTTAATTCTTGTGAGAAAGGATTTCTTGTACCCCAGGCTAGCCTCAAGCTTGTTAGATAGCCAAGGATGATCCTGAATGTCTGTGTCCCACATTCTCAGCTCACGCGACCTCCGTTAGCCTTGGTCATAGTGTTTTATCACAGCAATAGAAAGTAAGTAGTGCAGTCCCCCATAGAGTCACGTGTTTGAATACTTGGTCCCCAGAAGATGGCTCTGTCTGGGGAAGAACCTCTAGAATGTAGAACCTACTCAGTTTTGTTTGTGCTAGAGCTGTGTGTAGGAAAACTTGGACTATAAAATAATTCTTTCATGCTCAGAATAATTTTAGAAACACATTCAAAAGTAGATGTGTACATTCCTTTCAGAGACAGAGATTTTATGGTAGAGGCCTTGCCTGAGATCCATGAGGTCCTGGGCTCAAGACCCGGCACTGCAAAGAATAAGATGTTTATTATCTGTTTGAATGAATCATTTTGCTCCCATAAGGTGATGAAATACTCTGTGGAGTTAGAGCAGGTAATATGAGAAATATTATTTCTAAGCATTACCTTTTACCACGCAAGAAAGTCAAACACAGGCTTTGGGAAGTCCAGGAAAATGGCCGTTTGTTTTCTACTGGGCTTCCTTCCATCTTCTAACCTCCAAGGGAAAGAGATGAGAAAAATGGCTACCCTCTGCAAAACAGGCATTGAGGGAAAGTAGAGGACAAGGTGCCTGGATTTGCAGCTCACAGTGAGTTTAGGAACAGGAACTTAGATCTGAGAGTGATGATGGAAATGTAGTGACAGTGTCCTTATTTCTCTAGTGTGAGAGGCGAGACCTGTGTGGGGTCAGAGGATAGCTTGTAGCAGCCTCCTTCCACCCTGAGTCCCAGGGATCTAACTCAGGCCACCAGGCTTGGCCACAACAGCCTTTGCCTGACGAGCCATCTTCCCAGCACATACTTTGGATCTCTAAAAGGTTTCCTTCATTTCTGAATTTTGTAATAGTGTCCTTTGATAAGTAAATTAAAATTTTTGGTGAGATATAATTCATTTGAACTCTACTTTTCACACCTTATTCAAGATCAGGAAATTTTTCTTCTAAACTCTTTATAGTTTATATTTTAACTATTAGAGCTATAATCCACCTTCAAATTTTAAGAATATCATTTTGCTCTGGCATCAGTTCTTAAGCTATTTTTCCTTGTTGAACAGCCTCAGTACTTTTGTCAAAAATCAGTTGATCATAAACATGAGCCTACTTATCTTTTATTCAACTCCTTTGATCTGTGTATCAGTGTATGGAACTGCAATTCAACATTTTTGCATTCTGTTATATTAAAAAATATTCCTCAATAGCAATAAAATACTTGGAAGAAGAAATATGTCTGAGTCAGGTTGGCAAACATTATAAATTACAAATGAGAAAGCTTGCTCTTTCAAGACAGGTGTGGTAGCACACATCTCTCAGAACTTGGGAAGTAGACCTAGGAGAATTAGGGGTTCAAGACAATGAGTTGGAGGCTAGCCTGGGCTACATGAGGCCCTACCTTACAAAACCAAAACCCAAACCCAACAACAACAACAGAGACCTGGCTTTTTAGCTCTGCATAGTGGCACATACCTATATCCCAAATTCTAAGAGATAGCAAACAAGGGCCAGCCTGGTGTGCAGCATTTGATTTTATGCTTGTGATTCTCATCTTGAGTTTCTGCTTTTATGACTTTGAATTTAGAATTCTCAGTTTTACAAACATCCAGGTCATTGCCCTGATTTGGAATTCTCAGCAACTGGAATATGTACTTTTACCTCTTCACTTTTCATCTCTTCTTTTCTGTTACTTGGGCTAAAGAAAGAACTATAAAAGGCTTGTAGCCGGAGGCTGCTCCTTAGTTTCTGGCCACTCAGACCCGAAATAATCACACAGAAACTATATTATTTAAAACACTGCTTGGCCAATAGCTTAAGCATATCACTAGCTAGCTTTTATATCTTAAATTAACACACTTCCATTATTTTATATTTTACGACGAGGCTCATGGTTTACCAGTAAAGTTCCCGGGTATCTGTCTCCTTCAGCAGCGGCTACATGGCATCTCCCTGACTCTACCTACTCTCTCTCTACATCTCTGTTTGGATTTCCTGCCTGGCTTTACTCTATTAAGCCATTGACCAAATGCAGCTTTATTCATTAACCAATAAAAGCAACACATATATAGAAGGACTTCCCACATGGAAGCTGCTTGATCCTACTTCCTGCCTACTCAAGTAATATTATCTCCCTTCTCAGGCTTTCGATGGGGTTGAAAATTATATAGTCATAGTTACCTTCCTCTTATGATCTAGCCAAGCCATTTCTAATACAAGACTTAGACTCTTTAGTATGGAATAATTATTGAAACATTTAGCATATGTTTCTTGCTTAATATTGTTTATATTGGTTGTAATTCTAATTTTTATACTCAATATCTGTTCTTATTGTATATAGTTTTGTATCGGGTTTGGAACTATCCTATTTAGACAAAAGGGAAAGTGATGGGGGACCTCCTTCAGCCAATGGCCTTTGAGAGGCTGGACCAGGTGCTCCCAAAGGCCACAGGAGCACCTGCTTGACTTCTCTTCTTCTTGTGTACCACACACAAGGTCCTGGATGTTGAACCCCATTCCTGTTTTACTCATTGTGATCCGTGAGTTTCCCTTTTAATAAAGAAAATTCTTAGTACACCTATTCAGAGTTAGTGTGGGATTATTTGATTCATGTTCCCCCATCTGACACGTTCTGCTTCAAGGGCCCAATTGATTGGAAATGGTTGAACTTAGAAGCCAAAGTTCATGTACTACAATGTAATCCTGGGTGCAAGTTCTGAGCTGTTGAAAACTGATTTTTTTTTTGAGACGGGGCGTTCGTTTGTAGCCCAGGCAGGCCTGGAACTTACTATGTAATCTGAACAGGCCTCAAACTCAGCCATGAATCCTAGGCTAGCCTCCAACTTAGAGCAATCCTCCTGCCTCACCCTCCAAAGTGCTAGAATTGCAAGTCTACCATATGGGGCAGAGAAACAAGCATCACGATGTTTATGTCACAGGGCTCTGTTCACAGTGAGTCAGGGTCATCATCTTGGGTATGGATTCATTCGTGAAAATAGACTTGTCATAAATGTGGGTTCAGGCCCTCTCTTCTACTCTCTCGTGTTGTCTGGTCCTTCCACCTTCTGCTAGGGGATGAAGCAGCATGAAGTCTCTCACTTGATGTCAACCTCTTCATCTTAGCCTTCACAGTCTCAACAGCTTTGTCCTTTAGGTACCACAAGTCCCAGACACGTTAGCCACAAAAAGCATGCCCAAACTTAGGTACTTTTCTGAGATCCTGTTTAACCATTAGTTACATGAATGCTCCCTAGGGTTACACCAACCCTAGGGAGGTGGCATCCTCTCCTACTTATTATTATAGCCTCTTTCCAGGTGAGACAGACCCAGAGAGTATCAGTGACTTAGCCAAGACTATGTTCTAAGTAGGTGAAACAGTCTCCACTTTGTGTCAATTCTCTTGACCATATGCTTCCTGACTGGGAATACACACAAATCAGTAAGACCACATTAGTCAAGTGTTCTGTGTTCCTATGCCCATCCACAGGGCAATCGGCACCTTGTAGAAAGGATCATCATTTTCACCATGTCATATCCTCTTCACTGGGCTCGTTCTGTGATGACTCACAGTTAAAATGCTATAATATTTCTGTATGGTTGGTAACAAGCTACTACCTCAAATTTGTCCCCCAAGATTTCCGCTGGTCTCCCCAAATGCTACAATAAGGAATTAACCCATAGTATAACAAGGGGCCCTAATCCTTACCCCCTACAACCTCAACAGATCTTCCATCTGGTACATGGGCATGTGAACCTCCAAGGAACAAAATGTCCATAAAATCTTGCCCAGGAAGAAACAGGAAGCACTGTTTGCGTGAATGCATCTCGCCAAACCAAACCAAAGTCTTGTCCTTGGCAAATGGAATTTATATCCAATGATATTTGACTCCAAAACCCAAGATTTATGCTTCAAAGAACATCAGAGTCTGTGGATGCTAAGCCCTGAAAGCCAGAAGGGTCTTACTGCTCACCACAGGCACAGGACCCTAGATGAGAATCCTAACTGCTTCCCTGCCTTGCAAGGCGCTCACTACCTTGTCTTCCAAGGCTCACCACAACCTTGACAGACTCTACCTGCAGTGGCTCCTTAACTGGAAAAACCTTCTCAATGACATCCTGGCTCATTATTCATGTGGTTTCCTCTGAGATGTCATCTCCTCAAGGAGGCCTTCTATGATGGAACTTCAAAACCACTGTCCCCTTACCACAGTCATAAGAAATACCCTCTTCACACTTTTATCTTCTCTACTCTCTCTCTGGCTCTCTCTCCCTCCCTCCCTCTCTCCTTCCCTCCACCCCATCACTCCTACTCATTTCTCATAGCATACAAATAACATAAGATCAGCAGAATGATGGTGGAGCACCTTTAATCCCAGCACTTGGGAAGCAGAGGCAGGCAGATCTCTGTGAGTTCAAGGCCAACCTGGCCTACAAGAACTAGTGCCAGGGACAGGCTCCAAAGCTACACAGAGAAACCCTGTCTCGAAAAACCAAAATAAATAAATAACATAAGATCAGGGATCAGTCTCTCTTTTATTCATGGTGCCTAATACACTTCTAAATAAACAAATGAGAAATAAGTGTGTGTGTATATGTGTGGATGTGTGTGCATGCATGTATATGTGTGTGTGCATGTGTGTGGTTATGCTCATATCTATGTGTGTGTGTGTACGAGCAAGTGTGGTGTGCGTGTTTTCATGAAGTGATGTCCAAGCAGGCCAAGGCCAGACAGCAGTGAAATACAACAGAAAATAATCAACAAATCCCAATTCTATCAAAGATTCATCCTCTCCCAATGCTAAGTGAGCACCAGTTATGTCAGGCACTGTCCCAGGAGTGCCCAGCTTGTGGCCTGTGAGCCTTGTGCACTCAGTTGAGACTCAGGAGAACTATGAGTGTAGCCCCACACAAAGTCATAAACTTAGCTAAAACATTATGCATTTTTTGAAAATGTTTTTCTTGTAACTCAATCCCACAATTCTCGAGCACGAACTTTGTAGATAACAATATTATGTTGCACTGTTGAGAGGTTAGGCATGCCAGCTAGGGACTAGGGTACTTGGGAGGAAACAAGCAGGCAGAAACCCCTGGCTTCCTGAGGCTTTTCTAGAAAGGAGAACCGAGCAATAAATAAATACATGAGTACAATGTATTGTACAGCAGATGATGGTGTGTGATAAGGAAAGAAAATAAAATGTGAAGCAGCATTTGGTGCAGGGTAGGGGAGCAGGTGATTGAAGAGCTGAGCCTGAGCAGCAGTGAGCCATGTGGTTATCTGAGGGAAGAGCCATCCACACTCAGTGAGCAGAAAGTGCAATCCTTCGTGCAAATTCCATGGGCATTACCTCGGAGATACAGAGGCCAGAGTGTCTGGGACAAAGTAAGGAGGATAAAATGAGATGAGTGAGATAGGAACCATGGAGGGTCTTGAGAGGAGAGACATCCTCTACTCTTGGAGAGCAGGCTGGATGGTGTGCAGAGGGAGACAGAGGCATAGAGTGGTTCATAGGCTGCTACACTGTAGCAGTATGGGGAAGGGTCCTGGGAGGCTAGGACCAGAGTGATGGAGGTGAAGACAAAGAGAGGTGACGGACTCTGGTCAAGAATCAAGAGTACTCAGAGACGTCTCAGGAATGATGCGGAGCTGGAGGGTGGAGACCTGGACTTCCAAAGAGGAGGAGACCAGGTAAAGAAAGGAAGATAAGGGGCTGGAGAGATGGCTCAGAGGTTAAGAGCACTGACTGCTCTGCCAGAGGTCCTGAGTTCAATTCCCAGCAACCACATGGTGGCTCACAAACATCTGTAAGGAGATCTGGTGCCCTCTCCTGGCCTGCAAGCATACATGGTGGCTGAACACTGTGTACATAATAAATAAATAAATCTTTAAAAAGAAAGAAAGAAAGAAAGATAAAACTGAAGTTATGAGCAGAGACCTGAGACTGTGGGAATAAGCATGAGAGAAAGCATTGCCAGACAAGCCCAGAAAGGGAAGAAACAGCATGGAGCAAGCTCTGCCTGGCCCTACCCCAGAGAAACCATGATGTGGATTCCCCTCTGTATGCTGTGAATATGTTTGATTACCATTGGTTAATAAAGAAACTGCTTTGGTCTATAGCAGGGCAGAATATAAATAGGTTGGAAAACTAAACTGAACGCAGGGAGAAAGAAGGCAGAGTCAGGCAGATGCCATGTAGCCGTCCAGGAAGCAAGATGTGAGGTAACAAACCACGAGACTCATGGTAAAATATAAAATAATAGAAATGGGTTAATTTAAGACATAAGAGCTAGCTAGGAATACACCTGAGCCATTGGTCAAACAGTGTTGTAATTAATGTAGTTTTTTAGGATCACTTGGGTCTGGGTGGCATGGAAACAGAAGTGCAGTCTCCCTTTACAAAGCTGTATCTTCAAACACATCCTCCAATACAGCCTTTCAAGTAGGTAACTGACTGTAGGTCAGCGCTGGTGGGCACAGACCTGTGCAGCACCCCTTAAAGAGATGCTGAACTTACTTTAACTGCTCTATCCTGAGACTCTCACTAGGAATTCATATTTTCATTTTGTGTTGGGTCTCGCCAATTAGACAGCAAGATTTGCTGACAGCACTCTCCCTGTATGAACGGCCCCATTTATAAAAGAAGTCTCTGGGTTGGACACTTCATAGGAAACTCTGAGGTATGGGGTTGGGAGCTGGGACTCTGTGGAGGGAGGAGAGGGCATGTTTGTCTGTGCTGTAAACAGCACAAGGCTGACTATGTAACATTAGCACATGCTCTTGGACCAGAGGGCTTTATGGCCTCTTTAAAGGGAAAACAGGAAAAGAACAAAACAAGCAGCATCTCTGGTGAAAATATATAGCATCCCATCTTCCCACACCTTATCTCTGTCCTCCAAAGGCCAGTGTGTCAAGGGATGAGCCCAGCAGCCAAGGTTGTCATTTCGATTAGTGCCAAAACTTGGGACCCAGCCATGATTTTATGATTGATTCTGAGCCACAAAAAGGAAGACGTTAATACTGATTTATCAGTTCATTTTCTTTATTTACTATTCATCCATTTACCCAGAAGAGCCATGGCAACTAGATACTAGAAAATTAAACTTAAAACAACTCCTCATGCTAGGTAGTCTTCTCCCCCTTCCCCTTTCCAGGGCTGTGGAAACAACAATCAGATGCATTCATTAGTTTCCTCTTTTAAGTATCACATAATCCACTGAAGAGGGAAAAGGATAACTCACCAAAGAATAACAATAATAATATTGAAATAATGTAATAAAAAATCTGCAAGGCAGGCAGATTTTGCTACTTTCTATATATGTGCTACAGACAAGTAAGCACCAAATTTGTTACTTTGGGGATAGCTGTTTTGATAGCATCATGGACAAAAGGGGGATCAAGGGTAGCCTATGCAGTAGGTAGGCATATCTCATAGGATCAGAATGATAAACATCTTTTGGTGCAGCACAGCCATTCCACATCACAAGAACATGGGACAGAGCCTCCCCCATGTGAGCCATAGGAAGATTCAGAAACCATGGGTGCTTGGTTGCAATTGGGGCACCATTAGAGTAAAGTCAACCAGTTGATGACCAAAAAGTCTCTTCATCTCCTACTAAGTAAGGCATTATAATAATAATATTATTGAAAAATATTCACATTTTATCTCAAAGGACACAGTTTTGAGCTTATGTCTCAGAACAGCTTGGGTTCACATCTTCAATAAAAAGACAAGAGCTAGAAGGGTCATCAGGGATTACACTTCCATACATGAGCACCTCTCTACCCAACACCAAGGCTCCAAACACAAGATCCTTCATCACAGCATACCTCTGAACTTCATCCCAGAATCAATCTCTCTCTCTCTCTCCCCCCTCTCTCTCTCCTTTCTCCCTTCTCTCTCTCCTCTCTCCCTTCTCTTTCTCCTCTCTCTCTCCTCTCCGCTCTCTCTTCTCCTCTCCTTTCTCTCTCTCCTCTTTCTCCTCTCTCCTCTCTCTCTCCTTTCTCTCCTTTCTCCTTTCTCCTCTCTCTCCTCTCTCCTCTCTCTCCTCTCTCTCCTCTTTCTCTCACACACACAAACACACACACAACTGAAAAGTAAACAGTGAAAAAACTTGAAGCTAGACTTTATTGGAGAAAGTTTTAGTAACTATCAGACTGTGGATACAACTGAACAGTCCTTACTATCAGGAAGACTGTAGACCTTTAGACCCCGACCAGAACAGAAGTCAACATGCCCCCACCCAGATTATTCTAGCGTGTGCTCTGAGGGAAGTTCCACTCAAGGGAAGACATGGAACTCCTCGAGATGAACTGTAAAAATAGCTATCAGTCCCCTTTGTTCTGCAGGAGATATGTGGATACCCCTTAGGGAGCCCATCAAGATGGAAATGCCTGCTGTGGATGTAGCTCATTGGTGGAGAATCTGCCTGGCACACATGGTGCTGAGATCAACCCCAAAAACCAAAAAGAAGGAAGTGTCCATTTATCAGAACGAAAGGGTATCTCTTTCTTTCCTTTCTTTCTTTTCTTTTCTTCTCTTTTTATTGATTTTCTTAGACAAGTTTTCTCTATATAACAGTCCTGGTCATTCTGGAACTTGCTCTGTAGGACCTGGCTGGCCTCAAACTCACAGAGTTCTGCCTGCCTCTGCCTCCCAAGTGCTGGGATTAAGGCTTACACCATCACCACCAAGCCAAAAGAATGTCATTTTCAGTCTGAATGGTGAAAAAGGTGTTCTGGTCAGTGCCATTGTGCCTGACCTGTCACCCACTCCCATAGGCACTGCCACAGCCCAGCCTCATTCCCTAGAAATCCATGCTGAGGTTCAAGTACAGCTACCAAGGAAGGGCCGTTTTCCTTGCTTTGCTTCTGGGCTACATGTCTAAGTGAGATTCCTCCACTTCTGAAACACAGCCCCAAGTCCCAGCCACATCGCTTCCCATTGTGAGCAGCAGAGAACAGAAGACTGAAAAATCAGTGGTTTGCTCGTAAGCATTGACTCTCCATGGACTAAAATAAAAACTTAAGGAAATCTGGCTTTCCTTGGCAACTAAGCAATGAGGCGTGAGTGTGTGAAGACATCCTTCCTCCAGCAGGTGTTTCTGACATACTAAGCAATGAGGCGTGAGTGTGTGAAGACATCCTTCCTCCAGCAGGTGTTTCTGACATACTGACAACAAGGGATAAAGTTCATGTTTTGACCCAATTTTTAGTGACTACCCTTGTTTTGAGATGGAACAATTGATATACTAAAAACAGACTTTATTTCAGTCTGGCCTACAACTGGCTTGTTAGCGTGAGAGGCCACATTAAAGGAAATCTGTTTCTCCTTGCCACTCTATGACACAGGGAGGATTTTGAAAGCCATTGATTGTTTCTCTTCAAGTAAGAACCGAGTCTGGGAGAGATGCTTATCTAACCTCTTTTAGATTGGAAAGCAAATTCCCAAGTTAGGCACATACTCATTTCAAGTGAAATTTTATTTCAGTAATGGCAGCCACATGATTAAAAATAAAAGTGCTTTGAAATGTTTCAAATTTTACTTTGCAAATTAAAAATAATAATAATAATAATAATTTTATCCCAGAAAAAAATCTAGCTTCTCCTGAGATTATTTCCAAAGCCAGCCTCTGGCCCCACTGCTGTAGTGGGGATTGTACATAATCCTGGCTCTGGAATTAAATTTGCATGCAAGATTGCAAAGCAGTCTCTCAAGATGGCAAAAGGGCATTTGTTGGGGACTGTGGACTCCCAGACCCTGAATTTCCTGTGACCCCCTGCCTGCCGGAGTAAACAACTTGTTTTCCTATGCTTGCAGCTGCTCTGAGCAAACAACTTGTTTTGCAGCTGCTCTGAGCTTGAGACCCTCAGGAGTTCCTGATGGCAGGGGAGTGGTTTCTGGTGGGCTTGCAGCTGAGAGTTAGGGCCTGGCCATTAGTCAAGGAGACCCTATATAAGCTGCCCTGGAACACAATAAAGGGACATTCTTGAAGCATTCTTGGCGTTACCCATCTCTCTCTCTCTCTCTCTCTCTCTCTCTCTCTCTCTCTCTCTCTCTGTGTGTGTGTGTGTGTGTGTGTGTGTGTGTGTGTGTGTGTGTGTGTGTGTGTGTTTCAATCTCCAGCCCTTGCCCGACCTGTGAACTGTACCATAGGGCATAGCACATAGAGCAGGCTTTGCGCTACAAGCATTGACGTTTGCTTCCCTCCTTTCCAAATCTTAAAGGTCATAGCTCTATAGTCTTCTATATGATGTACAGCAATATGTTTCAAAAATAATGAGCATTTTAAAAAGCTAACACTTAGAGAATACCTAGTATACCTTTACAGGCATTGGCATGTGGAAGCATCTTCCTTCTTCCGTTGCTCTTCTGGTCATGAAGGACCATTGGCGTAGCCTGCAAATAACATCTGCCTGCCATGCCTCCTTAGAGACCCATTGCCAGTCTTGACAGGTCTTTTCAGGGTCTTTCCAGAAACAAAAAACAAAAATTAGAATCAATGGTCAAAGTGTTTTCCTCTCCGGAGCCACCACAAACTTTTTGCAGAACATCAAGGTAGAGATGCTTCCTGTACTGTGGGAATGTTTCAAAGAAGAAAGAAAAGGTATTGACCATTTTCACTCAAGGTTCCGATAAACACAATAATAAAGAGATAGTGTGTAACAAAAGAAAATTATAAGTCAATTTTAATTAAATTATTTAATAATTAATAATTAATTATTACAAATGGAAGAGTCCTAAAATGTTAATAGGTCAATCTAATAGGATATTCTTTAAGTTGTATCATTGTTTGAGGGTTAGCCAAAGATGCAAAGCAAGCTCAACACCAGGAAATATGTTCAGATGTAATTCACACTCATGTCCTAAAGGGAAAAAAATGAATTTGATGTTGATGAACCATTAGCTAAAATTAGACATGCACTTATCTGATTTCTAACACTCTTAGTAATCAATGAATAAAAGAAAAGAAATTAATGAAGTAATTGTAGTATGTACTTATTTACTCTATGTGTATGTGTGTGCAACTCAATGTAGATGTGTGCCATGTGTGCACAAGGACCCATAGAGGCCAGAGAGGGCATCAGATCATTTGGATCTGGATTTACAGGGAGTTGCAAGTTACCCAACATAGGTGCTGGGAACTGATCCCATGTCTTCAAAAAGAGCATTGATCAAGCTCTCTTGATGGGCTAAGACATCTCTCTAGTCACTAATAAAATTTTTAAAGTATCCATTGAAAACTCAAAGCTAACAACATTAATAATGATGAAAATTTAGAAATTCTATTACTAAATTTAAATAAGGATACCTCTTGTCCCCGGTTACAAAGATCAACATTGATGTGGAAACCATAGACTGTGCAGAATGGTGTGGGAAGACAAAAATTTGGGAAAGGAAAGCACTAACATGCTATTGTTTGCAATTAATATTCTTTCCTACTTACAAATGCAAGAGAATCTGTAGAGTGATTGCTAGTAACTAGGACTATTCACTGACTACAAAACCAATACAAAGACCAACAACATTTCCATGCAGCACTGGCAATCACAATTAAAATGTGTAATAACATCTGTGTGTATATACACTTCATGATAGCAAAAACAATTAAGAAATCTAAAACACATCTAACAAACTACTTTAAGAGAAAATCATAAACGATTAAGACAGAACATATGAGAAATCTTGAATAAATGAACCATGTTCATGGATGGCAGACTGAATGAAGATGCATTTTCCTGATAATATTAATATGATTCCAACCCCAATGACAGTAAAAATTATCAAACTGATTCTTAAGTTCATGAATTTAGAGAAGTCAAGTCCTAAGAAGTGCCAAGACAACTTTAGAAAGAGAACAGAAGCAATGACTAGCAGATGCCAAGGTATCATAAATATTTTAGCAATAAAATGGTGTGGCATTAATAGAAAGCCTAGAAAATGGTGTGTGACAGCAACCAGTTTACCTCTCAAAAGGCCAAGGACAAAATACTCATCATGCTGGAAATTTTGGCATTCTATCTAAAAAATAAACAATAATATTCTGCTACCTATAAAAATGAGTTTCAGGTTGGACTTAGAGGTATAAATGTAAGAAATCAAAACATTTGACTACAGAGAAAAATAAGGTCAAACCAGCTTCCAATTGCCACGCCAAATGTGCGTCTCCATTGCATCTTTACTCCAAATGAAATGACAACCATGGATTTCCAAGGCACAGCACAAAACAAGCGCCATAGGCAGATAAACAGCAGTGGCACGAGGCCCAGTCTGAAGAGCAGAAAGGTGAGCAGTAACTGCCTTAGATGTAGAGACATGATTCTAATCTGGCAGCAAAGAAACGGAGAAGCATCTCTGATTTACTGGACAGGCTCACCCAAGATTTATCATCTGGCTTTTCCAGTAACACTGGACAGACAGGACATGGGAGTAGAGATGAGCTATAAACAAGAAAACAGGTGAGTGCCTGTTTAAGAAGCATTTAGACTCCAAATTGTATTCTTACTTGCCCACTAGAGAAACTGATCCTCTATGACCCTGTAGTTAATTCTCTGGAGAGGGCAAAATAGTCTACGGATTAGAGAACAAGTCTTAGCTCTGAAGACTGGAGCCAGTAACCCTTCTTCTCCACTTGGTTCTGAGATGCTGGTATCCAGAATTATATTCCAGTCAAGAACACAAAAAGTTTAGCCTGTTACTTTGTGTGCCAACTAAAAAAAATATCAATTTAAAAAGAACACAACGTGCCTCTTCTGCCAACTAAAACTGCAGTGTTCGTTGGTGTATTCAAGTTTAAAGGGAAATGGTGGGGGGCTGTTTCTAAGCAAAAAGCCAGACTTCCTCTCATTGAAGCATAATTTATGGAGTCTCAAACAGGTTGACTAACCAACTCAGATATTGGGGGGGGGCGTCAGTAGAGGGTCCCAGCTACTTGAAGTCCTCTGTCAGATGGGGGAAACAATTTCAAGGTGACCAGACTCCATGTGGGAGAAGAAACATCCAGAATTATTGTTAGCAGCATTGCAGATGTGAGGGTGTTAGCGAGTAGCCACATACTAAGAACAAGATACCATTTCTAAAAGAAGAAAAGTGAAGGAAAGTGGTTTTAAGGGTCCCTGGGAATTAAAGATGATTCAAAGGGAAAAAAATCCCTTTGAGGATCAAACAAGACTTTTTTTAAGTTGAGCCTAAGCCTTAAAGTAGAACAAAAAGATGAGGTGACAGAAAACAAATTTAAAGCCTCCACAGAATTTAGGAGGGACAGTGCAGGAAAACAGAAGATACAGGGAGAGAGGATGGGGCCAAGCAGGGAGAACATAGAGGAAATGACTGAAGAAATCTCCCAGAACTGAATGGGCCCAGTGCACCCCATCACTGCCCAGGTCAGGACACGCTGCTCTGAGATTTCACGATGCTGTGAGAACAACAGCAAGAGCTATCGGAGCAGCCCGGGGCCCTGAGTGTCTACACTGAAGGCAAAGGACAGTGGCACGCTGTCTTTAAACTCCCTTCGGAAACACGTCCAACATAGCGCTATGCGTCCAGCAAAAGCAGTAAGTGTAAAAATAAAATATGCTCATCTTAAGGTTCCCAAGTTCTCAAAACTCTCATGCTGCCTGTCTCAGGAAGCTGCTGTAATATGGTCTCTGTCAAAACAAAAAAGTAAACAAAGAATTGAAGGCCAGAGTTCAGCCAAGAGAGAAAGCAACCCAGTAGGAGGTCCATTCTTTTTAGGTCACATTGGTGCCAGGGGACATTCTGATGGGGGACACTCAGAGTTCTTAGCATGCCTGAACATAGCAAAAGGCTGGTCTTTTATAACCCCATACAATTAAGCACAGAACAGAAACTGAAATGAAACAATTCACACATCTCAACGTAGAAAGACTTAGACAATAAAATCATGAACGCCCAATGAGAATTTAAAAACTAACAACAGAACTCAAGGTATAATGACACATATGTGTGAGGATGCCATGATGATGTATGCTAACCAAAAATACTAATTTTATTTTTTTAAAAAAAGCACACATGCATATAATAACAATAAATTCAGACATGTTGTTACAGATTGTAATTCCAGTATTTGGAAGGCTGCCACAGGAGGACAGTGGAAGTTTAAGACCCACCTGGGCTACATAGCAGAGCCCTGTCTTTAAAAATTAAATAAGTATTTTAAAACAACAACAAAGACACCAGCAAAACTGTAGGCATTTTGCAAGGGAGAAAAATAAACCAGTCAGGCAGTGGTGATACACACCTTTAATCCCAGACCTCGGGAAGCAGAGGCAGATGGATCTCTGTGAGTTCAAGACCAGCCTGATCTATGGACTGACTTCCAGGACAGTCAGGGCTACACATAAAAACCCTGTCTTGAAAAACCTAAATAAAATAAACCAAGGTCATAAGGTCCCCTTTCCTGGGGACAGAGGAATGTGAGTGTACACTAGGGAGGGAACTGAAGGAGAGTTCCATTTTCCCGGCATCCTGTTTCTTTTAAATGACTTTAAAGCCTAGAGCGAAAAGGGCTTAAGTGTCGCTATCGTTAGCTCCGGGTGGTGCGCATGTGGTTGATCTTACGTGTGCGATTTTCTTTTCCAAAGAGGAAAGGAATAAAAAAACAAAAGGCAAATGCCACCATCACAGCTTACCAGGGCCTGGATGCAACAGCCACAATGGCAAATGACCCGCAGGCTGGACAGGCCCATCCCAGGCAGCCCTCTTCCTCACTGTGTCCTTCTTTCATTGCCACCTAATCCACTGCTCACAGCAGAACACAATTTCTTCTACAAAGTGTATATTTGCTTTCTCGATTAGAATCCCTTGTTAGATATCAACCATTTTTTTCTTTCTCAGCGTAATCCATGAATAACTATCTCGTCACTAATTCATGAGAAGGGGCATACAACTTACCTCCCTTTAATAGTCTCTGAGCCAGGGCTTAGGGAGGGTTTGGTAATTAAAACATACTCGCTACTCGAAACACTACTTAGCATAAATATTACCCTAATGGAAAAAGTGGGAGAGACAGCTCCATGCACATCATCCGTACCTAGTTCCTCAGGCTGAAGACCCCTCCTCTCACCTGGTGATGCCAACCCCACAGAGAGCAAAGCGTTGGGGAGGGAGAGTCAAGGTGACTTTAGATTCTGCTGTCAAGAAGGTCAAAAGGTAGAAGTCAGGGGCAGGGGCTTTGGGAGTGGGGCTTTTAGGTGTTCGCTCTGTTTAACACCAGCTTTGTCCTTGGTGGAAGAGAACCTGCTAACGTCAGCCTGAGTGCAGGGTTGCAGCTCCTGCAGGACTCCAGACAGCTGAGCTTCCGCTTACCAGTGCTTCTGGTCTCAGACTCGAAATAGTCCATCATGGGGCTGTCATTTGATTTAGACCTGAAAGGGGACTTGCAAAGAAGACAAAATGAAAGGTGCTGGGCAGTTATCCTTTCTCTATTCAAAAAAAAAAAAATACCCTGAAGTTTGATGAGAATGGGGGTGGGGCTAGGGTCAGTGCTTATATTGACTGACGCTTGATGGATTTCTGGCTTCAAATGTTTTATCAAGACAATCCACCTTGTAGCAATCTCCAAAGAAGACTGTGTGCCCTATTAAGTACTCAATTTGCTTTTTAAAAGTTACTAAATGCGCTTTTTCACCACGGCGTAGAGTCATCTGCCTCCTGGAGCCAGCGGAGTTTGTCACCCAGCTTCCCCTGCTTTACAAAGCCAGCCATCAAAGAGCAAAGGAAATGGCATGACTTTGGAGCGGTCAGAAAGCCCTTAAGTCGCAGTGCGGGCTATTTCTCCTTTTGTGGCACAGAAAAGAGTGGACAAACACAATGAATAAATAATCCCATTGTGCTTACACATGTGTAACAATCCTCCAAAATGAGCTGAGGGACCAAGATAGGAGATAGCACAGCGTCCTGGGTCTTAACAGGATGGCTGGAAATTCTAGGACCTAAACTGCTTCTGCAAATACAAACACACACGGCGGCAGCAGCCATGAGAAAATGAGAATTAAAAATGGCATCCAATTCAGAACGCCAAGAGGCTTAGCCTAAATGGCCTTCTGCATAATTCACTTTGGACCCTTTCAGCCTCTGTCTGTTCAGGAGACAGGTCGGGGCCAAGGTTAGAGTCTTAAACCATTCAAAATAACTGACTTTTAACTTATCGCCAGGGTCACCAGTCATTGCTTAAAACACTTCTTGATCATTTTGACTTCGTTGAAGCCTTTCCTTCTGCTTCTAAAGAAGCTTTGTTGGTTTATTTTCCCCAAGGCCAACATTTTTTAGCCGATTCCTGTAGCCACCCCTTCTCTACTTTGAATCTCAAAGCAAGCAGAAGGGTGTGTGAGCACGGGGTACTCCGGGTAAACAGAGGCTGTGTGAGCACGGGGTACTCCGGGTAAACAGAGGCTGTGTGAGCACGGGGTACTCCGGGTAAACAGAGGCTGTGTGACCATGGGGTACTCCAGGTAAACAGAGGCTGTGTGAGCACGGGGTACTCCGGGTAAACAGAGGCTGTGTGAGCACGGGGTACTCCGGGTAAACAGAGGCTGTGTGACCATGGGGTACTCCGGGTAAACAGAGGCTGTGTGACCATGGGGTACTCCGGGTAAACAGAGGCTGTGTGACCATGGGGTACTCCGGGTAAACAGAGGGTGTGTGAGCAGGAGTAAAGGTAACAAGATGAACTTAATTTTCACTGGTATTCCTAAGAAAGTTTCGTATTCTGAGTCTAGCTCTTCTGAGTCTTATCAAACTGATGAATAAATGACCACACTTTGTAACTTCTCATCACCCTCTCTACCATCAAAGAGCCAATGGCTGGGGAGGACAGAGGCACAATAGTGTTTTCCAGACATGACAGAGTCACTGGACACATGGACTCACAGTGACCGTGGTTTCTTGCACAAGACCCACACAAGATCATGCCAGTCAAACTTCCAGCACAGATGGAGAAGAACTCACAAGGTCCCACCCTGAGCAGAGATGGCTGGTGGCTACTGAGGAAGGAAGAGTCAGTTTTCTTTGGGGAGTTGGCCCCTGGTAGGTTGCTCATCCTCCAGTAAATTACCCTAGACCCTTGTACATAATTAGATTAAACAGACTTTTTAAAAAGAGGACATGAAGTTGGGAGGGAGACAAGGGACAGGGAAAAAGTTGGAGGGAGAGACTGGAGAATGGATATGATCAAAATACATTGTATACATGCATGGAAGAGTATATTTTAAACGTGTTTTTTTCTAACTATATTTTTAATACAACAATATTTTGTCTAAGAGTGCTTCATACTTGTCCCTGGGAATCTCCTTCAAGCTACAAACCCCATTCTTCAGGTTTTGGAGCTAGAATATATTTCAAAAAAAAATAGCTAAGGTAACTGGAAGACCCCATTGTCTATAAGACACGTCCTGATTTCATACCAAATTAAAACCCTGACAGACACAGTCATTATGTTTATACCACTCTAGTTAAGAAGAGGGTGAAGCAGGGCAAGGAGGAGGAGTAAACATCAATTTTGTTCTTTAAAAAAAAATGTTCCAGCCATCCCAAGGTGAAGCATCGCGGTCAGAGGGAAGGGATACTGACATTTTCTAAAATGAGAGCATAAATGGTGTGGAAGCAGAGAATCTTCAGGCCACAGGCGTGTTTCCCAGATAGAGAAATATCAGGAAAGAAGGCATACAGAATAAGGGGACCGAGTTTTCTGTGTGCCCTCATTTCTCACTGAAAACCTTTTGAGTGTCCTTGGAGATGCAACCTCCAGTCTGAAGACCCTGAGAACAGCTTGGTGTCTAAAGTTCAGGAAGTCCAGCGGGTTAGGGTCTGTCTAGTCTAGGATGAACTGGCTGCCCTGCTGCTCCTGTCTGCAGAGGATTTGGCAAAGATGCCACATAAGAGAAGCTCAGTTCCCACAGCCAGTGGCCCGGAAAGGCGCAGACTCCATCCCGTGAGCCAACAAGCCACAAGGGAGACATACACGTAACTCTTGCTGGTGTTTTAACAAGACAAATACTGACATCACCCTCACACAGGTTCGTAGTAAGAGCCCCTTGCTTTCATCACAGTTTGACTCAAAGCCCTGTCACGTGAACATTCAGCCAGCGAGCATGCCTAGGTGCTTATGAAAATGAATGATGTTTTTAAAACGTTAATCCTGCTTTAAAATTAATGTTTCTAAGTCCCAGGGCTGCTTTGATAGGATCTCAGCCATCTGCCCCCGCCAGCTCCTGTGGCATCCTCTGATGAGCAGAAGCTGAAAACACAAGGCTTTGATTTCACATGAGCCCACTCATTCTCCACAGGCCTCACTTTAGAAGACAAACAAGTTTTCCTTGTCTTCCTTGTCTTAGGGAACTGGGAAAGAGATGCCCCAGGACTTGGGGACTTTTCCATACTAGTGATTTGGGACATGACTTTTTCCCTAGAAGCTCCCTACTTCTAGATAAATGGCGGTTCTAGGTCTGTGTCCAGTTCCTTACCATCTCTCTGGCATGTTCTGCATATTCGGTGATGCCCTCACCTATTCAGATCTCTGAGAGCTTATATTTGAGCGATGGCTTTGAAAACACAAAATAACAAGAAATGAATATCCCATCCAGTGGATACATGGGACTCAAAAGATTACAGCAGTTCAGGTTTTCATACACCACAAAAGCCAGGCTTGCTAAAAGGAACGCAATGGAACTTTCTGTGGCCTTCAGCCCCTCTTTCACTCACCAACAGGAATAATTTCGGTCTCTCTAGATAACTGCTATCAAATCATTAAGATATTTTAAGTGTGAATTCCTCAAATTCTTGTGTTCTGTGCCCCTGTTTTGTTCCTTTCTACTGCCCTTTTGACCCAGGCCAGTGGCTAACGGCTAACACAGCAGCACCAGTGTCCAGGATGTGGGAAAAGCCATGGGAGAGCCAGTGGCTATCACACTCTTAGGTCTCTGCTGGCCCCTGCTAGAATGAACCCTTCAGCTTTCACAAGCATCATGTGCTTCCTACCTCCCTGAAGGCCACCGCTTCCACAACTCTAAAAAGAATGTGACCCTTTACTCCTCCGAGAAACCCGCATCCACATCTAAAGGCGGTCGGAAACACCTCTGCATCTCAGCCGCTCCCCCCCTGCCCCCGCGCCAAGGGTGCTCTCTTTCTCCCACTTCACCCTTCCTGCTTCTCCAGTTTGTGTCTTCCCTCTGAAGCACCTATTACTCATGGTGCCAGTTTCCTCCATGGCAAACTTGAACAACAAAGTTTAGGGTATTTCTCTAATGGTTTTTATTTCAAACATTTCAAATCTATATGGAAGTGTTAAAAGAATATATGTCTAACTCCTCAATAATCTACAAAATAGCATTAATACTATTATCTACTATGTAAAATTCTTGTTCAAATAGCCCCAGTTATGCAAATAATATTCTTTCAGATAATATTTTAGTTCCACTCGGGATTCAATTAAAAATCATTGGAGAATATGAAATTTTGTTAACTTTCTTTAACCACCTTTAATCTGAAATGGTTCTGGCATTTGGTGGGCAAGCACTAAAAACAGGAGACCTTGCACGATGCAGAGGGTTGTGCCAACACTAGAGAATTGCCCTTGGTCCCACAAGCCTCTTGATTACCCAGGTGATCATACAGACTTAAAAATCCCTCCTCGTAACTAGCTGAAATTGGAGCTAATGCCATTTACAAACAAAAGAAAGCTTATAGACTTGAAATGTTAACTCAATTTTTTTTTAGGACAACAACAATATTGTCAAGGGAAGGCTGAACCTAGTATGTTTAAAAAAACTATTTCAGAAGTTGTTCATCATTTCAATAAAAGTTATGTCAGGAGACAACGCTGTTCATAATATTCACATCAGCACGTGAGGTCCCGTGTCAGTCTGTGTTCATAGCTGTCTTAGTCACTGTGACTCCACGCTCAAGGCTGAACACAGAACTACATTATTATGTTTTCTATATGGTAGTGTCCAAGCGTCTAAATGTAAAATGCATGAGTTAAGTAGCTTTTGTTTTATTTCTGTGTCGTAATCCAGGAGGAGCATTCTATTGATTTTTTAAATTGTATATATAGATTAAACTTACCTATGAGTTTTGTTTATAACAATAAAAGATCTAACAAATTACTGGTTGTAAGAAGTATTCTGAAATGAAACCCAGTACTTTACATACTAACCTAAAACAATTCATTAAAAATATGAATTTTTATTTCTATTATTTATTTTATTTTTGAGATTATTTAATTTGAGATTATGATATCACTACATCATGTTCTCTTCCCTTAAAAAGTATGTAAATTAGGGTACTGTGAACATAGTCACTAATTATTATCTTTAGGTACAATCATTATACAAGGCTTGTGCTTCCTTTTTAAACTTTTGCTTGCCATTTGTGCGTGAATGTGAGTGCGTGCGTGTATGTGTATGATGCATGCAGAGGGAGGTGCACACACCTGAAAGGGTTAGAGAAAACCTTCAGGCGTCAGCTTTCTCCTCCCATTGTACACAGGCTCTGAGAATGGACTGGGTTCCAGTCACTCATGGAAAGCACCTTTACCGGCTCAGGCAGCTCTCCAGCTCTGGGCCTGTTTCCTGCGGTCCGACTTTACCGGAGAGGAGAAGTGCTTGCAGGCAAAACTTGATAATTTGCTGTGAGATCATCCACATGGTGGAGTCAGCCAGGAAAAGATGGACCAAGATATGGCCAGTGTCAACACTTGTCCTCAGCTAAACAGTGAGAACATCAGGCCACTTTCTATTCTCTCAAGCAGTGGTCATTTTTTTAAATTTCCTGTTATAGCAAAATTGAATTGAAGAAAAAGGGGAGTCTTGTTGTGTATGGTGGGTTGGGAACTGTATCCCCAGCTTCTCCCAGGGTTTACTCTTTTGAAGTGAAAAAAAAAAGTTTCAAATCAAAAGCATTGGCTTTCAAGAATGCTGCCCCTGCTATGAGTTGGTAAATCTATTTAGAAACAAACTCAACCGTCAAGAATTGGCACTTGATCTCTTCCTTTGTGTTTTCTCGTCAGTGACCTTGGTAGGCTGTGTTGTGTAGGATGGATGAGAAAGGTCACCAAAGAAGGGCAGAGATCACAGAGAACCCAGTTGAGGAGAGAGATCCTTGATGGAGCCATGTTCCACTACGCAATCTCCTTATGTCTCAGGCCACCTATGTTTCTGGCTTCTGGTCTCTCCTTCAGGAATGTGAAACCCATGGGGCCCAGCTCTCTGCCCTCCTTTCCCAGGAAGTCTTATGGTCTCCCCCCACCTCGCTTCCTCTCTCTCTACTTGTTTTTTTTTAACTGAAAATAGTCTTTTTTTATACAATATATTCTAACTACTGTTCATCTTCTCCAAATCCTCCCAGATTCACTCAAATCCATACCCTTTCTTTTTCTCTCTCTCATTAGAAAACAAAAAGGCGCCTAAAAATAATAGAGATAATAATAAAAGTTAAAATAAAAATAAACAAACCAGAATAGAACAAAAAAAGCAAAAGGGGAGAAAAGAACCATATAAAACTCACAATGGACACATACAGATTCTGAGACACACACAGAGAAAACCCATAAACACAAAATAGGAAATCATAACATACAAGCAAAAGATATGCACCATTGGAAAGAAAGAAAAAGTCCAGACAAAGAATCATGAGACAAAAACCTCCAAAAATACCACTGAGTTCATTTTGTGTTGGTCATCTACTGTTGCCCAAAGCTGGACCTATTCTGAATGAAGCGTTCTTTCATCTACAAGCGTGCACGTGATATCAGGCCAAAGGCCATGAGAGCAGAGAGCAAACTACTGCAAGCTGTAAGGACAGGGAGTGTGCAAAGCAACAGCACCAGGATATGGGCAGGATAGGGACATTACCTCCAGAGGGTCCTGAGGCTTCTGCAGAAGAGCCCAACACGTGCTTGCTCCTCTGAGCAGCTAGCTTTGTGTCATCCAGGAGCCTACCGTTAAATTCAACTAAGATAGTGACTGTTTACTTAATGTTGTTCCTGGGCTACCCAGACACTGCCTTTTCTGAAATACTTTGTACAAGAATCACCCCTGGCAGCTTTCTCCCCTGGCCTCATCTTGGATCCATCTCTGTTGTGGGATTGCCTCAGCTCTACCTCCCCAGACAGAGCATCACTTGCAGGTCTTTCTAACCTAAGATAACTATCTTCCAGTTTCCGGCTCTTCTCAAAGTAACATTTGAAAAAAACATTCTCATTAAAACCAGGGCTGGGGAGGGGGCTTACTGTACATGGCAGGGGAAGGACATATTCCTATCCTGTCCTCTCTCTTCTTTCTCCATCCCTGCCTGGACTTGTCCTCCAAAGTCTCACCTGACTCCAGGCCCTCCAGATGAAATAAAAAGAGTCCTAGAGGACTCAGGTTTAATGATGAGAAAAACAGCTCTAGTTAGCTGCTATTGGTCAGTTTTTCATCAGTGGGACAAATACGTAAAAGAACCCTTTTCAAGAGAAGAAAGATATGGGCTCAGAGTTTCAAAGGTTTCTGCCTGTGGTGGCCTGGCTCTGTGACTTTAAGCCTGAGGCACTGTGGTGCCTCCACTGTGGTGATCCAAGCATATGGATGAAGAGATCAGAAAACAAAGACAGCTACAGAGAGGGACAGGGACCAATTTATGCCCACTAAGGACACGCCTTGCCTCCTAAGGCCCTCCAATAATGCCACCCTGTTACGGGTGTACCCAGGGGGTAATCTGTTGTTGAGGGAAGAGTTCTCACAGTCCAACCAACCACTGGATACCATAAGCCCTGAGGTGGAGGGGAGCACCATATCTACAAAGTATGAGACCTCTCGGGGATAGTCACACTTCAACGTGCCTTAACACTGCCTTGACCCCTCCATCTTCTCCCGCTTAGATCTTCCTGATCACTTTCTGCCTTGCTCAAGGCAGAGCACGTGGCTGATCACCAGAACCATTTCCTCATGCTCATAGGCTGTACCCCCTGCCCAATAACATGTGGTCCTCATGAGTCCCACCAACGGCCTGAAGCCCGCCTCCCCCGCGAGGTCAGCGCTCCTCTTTCTATTCTGCCTCCCCTCCAAGATCAGTGCTCCTCTTTCTGGCCTGCCTCCCCCTCCCTAGATCGGCGCTCCGCTCTCTGGTCTGCACTGCTTCAGCGGGTCTTTCGGCCTTCTCACCACCCATCTTAGAAGAAAGCCTGGCATTTCTGGTGTCAGAAAACAGTTAACTTCCAGTTCACAACTGCAGATCCTCTCAGACACGAGGCACCCCTCACATCCCAGAACCGCCCTCTCAAAGGACAGCCACAGCCCCAAAGCTTAGCCCTCTGGACGCCCTTCGGTGCCAGCCAGTGGCAGGTCAGGCTTTCTACCGCACCGCACCATTGTTTTATGGCAGTGCCTCTCCGGCTGCCAGACCTGGCAAGGGCTTCCCGCCAGCATTCCACTAATACTGCCTCCAGGAGGTGTCCCTGAACCATGTGCCTCCTCTGGTGCTCACGCCCTCAGCACTCACCTCGCCTTTAACATGTGTCACTGTGTGAAGATTTCCCCAGGTCTACACCAGCGGTTTTTCAGGGCTCCCGCCAGGACCTAGCCCAAAAGAAGAAAATAGTGTTTCCTGGGCCAGGCTCAGAGTCTGAGGAAAGAACACTGGAAATGCCCTGGGCTTGCTCTGGACAGTGTGGTAACGGGGTTCCAGGTCCCCGCCAAAGTGGCTATTGGTGTGGGACTGGTATCGCTGGAGCCAGTGAGCACGGTCAGTTAGTTTGCCTAAGAGAGTATCAGGGGAGTGGGGTTCCCATGTACACCCTGGTGACATTAAACAACTTGAGACCTAAACATTGGGATGGAAATTTGTTCTGCACTCACTTAGGCCTCATATTAAAAAATCATTTTAAAAAAATCTATAAAATCTCTCCACTTAAGCCTGAACGTGGCAGTCGAGAGTGAAACCAAGGGCTGTCTTTTCTTCCAGGACGATTCCCTCCTGTGCCACCACAGGTCACAGGAGTGGAGGCGCCCGTCAGGCTGGGCACGCCACCATAGGTCACAGGAGCGGAGGTGCCCGTCAGGCTGGGCACTTTGCCCTTCCACTCGATGCTCTTCCAATCCTGCTCTGTAAATAGGAACTTACATTTTCAAAAAAATTTAAACTGAAATTATGAAGGCTTACATCTCACTGTTTTCCTAATAGTTTGAATTCTCCAGAGAATAAAATCATACATATCTTCTGATTAGTGACCAACTGGGAGACAATTCACAATTCCTCCTGCATTAATATTATGTTTTAAAATGCAAAATCAGTCAATTCCCTCACTTGGGCAGCAGAGGGGCTCTCTGGAACCTGACCAAGTCTGCCTCTCTCGGTACATTTCCCTGCCAGCGACTCTCTCAGGAATCAAATGTGGTATATTTCATTTTAAGTCACCTTTTTTTTTTCAATTCAGGAAAATGAATGTTGGAGCCAGATAAGAAACTATAGCCTGCTTTCAAGAAGGCCACAAGAAAACTGCACCTTGCATTACTAATCCTTTATCTGCATGTTAACAAAAAGATTACTGACATATTTTTGAATGAAAATAAAATAGCAAATGCATCTTAGGAAATGTGTAACTTTCATGCAACACACAAATCAGTTGTTAAATATTGTTAAGTCAAAGAAAATGCATAATAAATATTTCCTTTGGAAAAAGAAAAACCAACTTGGGGACTAGGAAAGAAACTGGCTCTCACAGAATGCATGTTGGATAAATTGATTATACCTAGAACTTCTTAATACACACTTACTAAATATTATTTCATCGGCCCATAGAATTGTTGTTTGGGAAGAGGGATGCTCCTGGGGTATCTTGGTGCTTCTTTCCTGCCAGGACAGGCTACATGCCTATGAGTTCCCCCCAAAGAAGAACCAGGGAGACTGTCTAACCGTGCAGTTATCCAAAAGCTCAAGACAGATGCCAGAAGCAAAGGGAGCTCCCATTGGTCAACAGTCTTGACCAAACTTAGCCACAGCAGAGAGCCAGGGCAGGACCACCATCCTCAGTAGCAGATGGGTCTGAACTCAGCATGAGGTTGGCCACTCACAAGCTTAGCACCTTGCCAAGGGCCCTGAGCATTCTGCTTCTGGCTCCTTGTCCATAAAATAGTCAATAAAACACCTAACTCACAGAATTAAGTGAGTTAATACTTATGCTTAGCACAATGCCCAATGCTATGAGCCCTATGCCAGCATTTGACTTTATAAATAGTAACGTAATGACACACGGTGAAAGCCAGCTACTGATTTTGAATAGAGAAAAGGGAGACTGGGCTGTAGAGTGGAGGAGAGAAAGAGGATGAAGGAAATGGGATGAAGGCTCAAGAAGATGCATGACTGGCAGAATTTAGAGGCTGTGGAGGGCTCGTCTGGTGGACCGTTTATGAGTTTTGCTTTGACTTTTGAAGTGATGAGCGTTGCTTTCATTCCACCTTCAATGTTCTAGTTTTCTGGCAAAGCATAATAATAGCCTAGTAAGAAGAAATGTTCCTTTCTGCAATTTCTAACTTTGCCATCGTCCAAGTTAAACTGGTGAGAATGTCCTATCAGCTGTATGGATAAATCAGTGACAAAATACAGAAGAAACTTTCCCAAGCTGGCGGGGAAGCATTGGCAGGAGAATAGTCCTGCACAGCTATAAGATCTGCATGCATTTCTATTGCCCAGGTTCAAGGGTGTGAGCTCATTTAACCTGAGACAAATCATCTTCATCCTGTTTTACAAACAAGGCTTACCTGTAACTATACAATAGTTGTTAGCATGTGTTTCAGATACACAGTTGTTCTGAAACTTATATTCATGATGCAAATCACTGCATGCTACACTAGAAATAAAGTAACAATGCTAATTAAACATGGAAGCCGTATTTGTTCCAGATACAATTTTTGGCAACACTTTTATGCTTTGTACGAGACACAGAAAGTGGGAAGGCTTCTGGCATTGTACATGATGCCTGTCACAACCTTCTCTCTCCTGGTTTAATGATACCACATGTTCTGTCCCAGATGCGTGCATCACAAGGACCGACCCAGTTTTATTTTGTCCCCTCATAACTCAGCAGCCTCGAAGTTCCTTTACCCACACTTTCATTAAGCTTTTGGTATTTTGGTTTTGTTTTAGTTTAAGTTTTTGTTTTTGTTTTAGATAAGACCTGTAGTTACTAACATATTTTTCACCTACTAGGGATTTATCGTTTTTACTCTGACAGTATTTTTATTAGGGATGGTTGGTTCTATTTATTGCATATATATGTGTTTTCATATGTACATGTATAAGTGCATGAGTACGAGTGGGTGTACCCAGATGAGCTCATGGGTGTGCAGATGAAGGTGAAAATTAAGTGTGTTTTTTGGGTTTTGGGTGTTTTTTTTTTCCTTTTCAAGACAGGCTTTCTCTATAGCTTGGAGCCTGTCATGGAACCAGCTCTTGTAGACCAGGCTGGCCTCGAACTCACAGAGATCCACCTGCCTCTGCCTCCCAAGTGCTGAGATTAATGGCATGTGCCACCACTCCCTGGCGTTTTCAATCCCACTCTACATTGCTTTTTTGAGACAGGGTCTCTCGTTGACCCTGAAGCTCATCAATTCAGTTAAACCAGCTTCCCAGCAGGTCTTTGTCTCCCCTTCTGCAGTGCTTAGACTTCAGGCACAGGCCACCATGACTGGCTTTTTTAATGAGTGCTGAACATCAAATTCAAGTCCTTAGGTTTACATGACAAGCACTTTACAGATCAAGCCATCTCCCCAGTCCTCACAAATAAATTTAATTGTTCCAATGACAACATTGATATGTTTTGAGCAAACTGCTTCCCTCATCCCTGTTCTACCTTCAATTTTGTAGAATAAAGGTTTTCCCAAAATACCCTCTCAGACTGTGTCAGAACTATGTGTACAAGACAGAGTGTGTAAATTGACTCACAAGTTATCAGTTTTATATTTATATTTATTTATGAATTTAATGAAAGATAGACAGATAGATCACAGCTAGACATATCATATACAGACAGATAGATGATAGATAGATAGATAGATAGATAGATAGATAGATAGATAGATAGATAGATGATAGATAGATAGATAGATAGATAGATAGATAGATAGATGATAGATAGAAGACAGATGATAGATAGATGAGAGAGATAGATGGATAGATTAGATGACATAAAGATGGGTCAATATATGATAGAAAGATAGATGATAGACAAACAGATGATATACAGAGACAGACAGTAGCAGACGATAGATAGATAGATAGATAGATAGATAGATAGATAGATAGATAGATAGATAGTTCTTATTCCTCCCAATAGGTTACCAGTGGTGACATCGTGTTTTTAAAGCCACAGCTCACAGAAGCAGCACTTCAGGCTCTGCCAGCCTGTGTGGAAACTGGAGCCTTCCCTACATGGTTTACAACCTCGGAGAAGAGCTCCTAAGAGTGGAGCAGCTAATCTTCCTAACGGTTCAGATGACGTTATCATCTTTATCCTCTCCTTATACAAACGTTCCCAAGAAATCCTCAGGGTATTCACCATTCAAACTTACTGTTGGGTAAAGGTTAAGGGGCCCTTTAATTCTGATTAAATAATCAGTAAATTCCAAGCAGATGACAAGAACAGAAAAAAACACACTACGCGGTAAGGAAGGCACTTAATGAAAGGATCCCTCTAGAGAAAAATAATAATAAAACAGAATGCAGGCTATGGGGACCAAAAGGTTCTGCCTAACAAAGCAACCTGACGCAGCAGCTTGGCCAGGACCTTCCTCTGGAGACACTCCTTACCTAGGCCCTGTGGTCCTGAGGGGCTGTCTGTCAATCACAGAGTACTCCCTCCTGCCCTTTCTCCTCCATCTCCATCACAGCAGTGGTTGGTTTATGGATGAGTCAGATCAGACCAATTAGAGTCTTGCCTGGACTTTTCTGGTATAGTCAGGTTGGAAAAACTGCTTTTCGCTTTGGGGGTCACAGTGCAGGGTGGAAGTAAGGTTGGAAGGTCCAGGACCCATCTTCCTTGCCTCGGGAGGACAGGCTTGTCTATTATGGGGATGAAAAGAACGATAAAAGAGAAAGAAGAAAGTCTAAGAAAATGCTTCAGAGAAAGTTCAGATGGCAGCTATAGGTCACTCAGGTTCTAAATTAAATGGGTCAATAAATTCCCTATCTGTTCAAGCCAAAGTGACTGTGGCTCCCTCTCCAACCCCTTCTAACTCAAAGACAACTGACACACAAGGCCCTTTCTGCTACTATGCGGAGATGAACTTGTCAGGGCAAAAAAGATCCTGCATCCAAGAATTTTCTAGATGAAATGTTCTATCGAAATAGCAATAAACCACGTTTTGCAGATGTCCAATACGATTCACCTAAATATATTACTGCCATCCATTATTCTTTGCTAATGAGTTCTGGGATGAGATTTAAGGCTGCCTAAAATTAGAGGGAAAAAATTTAGAAAGAATTCTGCCAGATCCCCAAGTGTCCTTCTGCAGGGAAACTAGAAGGACCAACTGTGCCGGGAAGTTACACTAATTGTTGGAGTTTAGATTTTAATTGTCTCCTAAAAGTCCACATGCTGAGAGCTTGCCCAACAGATCTTTGGACTCGTAACCTAAAGAGGGCTGAAAGAATCTTTAGTGAGAGGAAGCTAAGGGAGGAAGTTAGGTCACTGGTCCTCAAGGAGGATGCTGGAGCCTAGGATCTTCCTCTTTCTCTCTTTATTCCTCCTCATTATGAAGCAAGTAATGTCCTCCAGGACAGTTCCCAGCTGCCATGTCCTGCCTTTCCATGGGCCCCAAGTAACCATGGGACAAAGGCCCCCAAGGCCCGCATCAAAGTCAATCTCCCCACCTTTTACTTCTCCCTCATATGTTGTCACCTTGCAGAAAGCTCATAACTGATGCACCAACCATATTGGAATTTGGAAGAAAGTAAAAATGTCAAATTTCCAGAATTTCCTAAAAAGTAAATGAGTAGCAGTGGTATTATAAATTATTGTGTTAGTATTAGAACTAAAGCCAGTAAAAGCATCGGCGTTGACTTCTGAGAGGCTCAACATCTACCATATCAAAACTTCCAAGCCTACAAAAGGAAACATTACCCAATTCACTTCATGAAGTTTCTATAACCTGAAACCAGGACTAAAGAAAGAGTGCATGGAAGAAAAATATGAGCCAAGCTCACTTATAAACAAATGTGAAAACAATAAAGAAAATGTTAAATTAAATCAAGAAAAGAAAAGCATCACAGCTAAGGAGAGCTTATTCCAACATACAAGGATATTCTAGCAGTTAAAAAGTATTATACAGCCAGACATGATGGTGCATGCCTATAATCCCAGTGTTCAGAAAGCTGGAGCAGAAGGGTCATGAGTTCAAGGCTAGCCTGGGCTATATACTGAGATTCTCTCAAAAAAATAAATGAATGAATGAATAAAAGTCTATTATCTTTGCCACAAAGTAAGATATGCACATGTGTTCACATGTACAAATGCACTTACATGAACACACACAAATAATAATAATAAGTACTGTGTAACCCACACCATAAATGATATTTGCAGAATGTATATAAATCATGTGATTACTGATAGACCATATGTAAAGTACATGCATTCTTAGCAGGACCAAACGAAAAGAAAAATAGGAGAATAATTCAACAGGAATACTTGAACAGGTTCAGTTGATTAACTGCCTGCCACACACATAAGAACCTATGTTCAAATCCTCAGCACCTGTCTAAAGCTGGGTACAATGGCATTCTTCTGTAATCCCAGTGCTGGGTACGGCTGGAGATAAGTAAATCCCCGTTCATTGGCCAGCTAGTTCAACCAAATCAATGAGCCCCAGGTTCAGTGAGAGACCCTGTCTTAAAAAAAAAATAGGGTATAGAGCAATTGAAGAAGTCATCCAACATTGACCACTGGCTTCCACACATATGCACACGTGCACATATGGCACACACAAATTCTCCCAAGCAGAGAAATATTTGCACAGTGTAGCTTCCAAAGAGAAAGCTAAAATAGCTAATAATTGTATGAGGTGAAACCCAGGCACATTATCAGGAAGGAATCAACAAAACAATAAACCTTCTCAAATCAACAAGGTGTCAATCAAGGGCAAGTGGGGATAATGCCTTCCCCATCAAATAGACAGCTGTGCAAACAGCTGGTGCCGACAGAGCACACTTATGCTTCCATTTGTTTCTGTCTGAGTGGAGCAATGGGTGTCTTAAATGCAAATATTGAAACTCAGGAAATGTGACCCCAAATTGGCATGCTGGCATAATGGGTATTTAAGCTGAAGGAAACAGAAAAACCCAGAAATAAAATCATGTCTGACCTCATTACCCCACTACTATCCTAAAAACTACCTGAGACCTGCCTGATCCTGAAGGGAGAGAGGTGGCATAGAGAGCCTAGAAGGAGTTGACAAATGGCCCCTGCTGAGCTTCCCCCATCATTATCACCTTTAGATGGTATCCCTTTATCCTCCCAGACTTTGAAACTACTGCCCAGTCCTCACCAAACCTAAGCACATAAAAGCCATTTTCCCTTCTCTCTGACCCTTTACTTCTGAAGGTTCTCGTGTTACATTAAAAAAAAAGACATATATTAAGTAGATTTGTTACGTGTGTCTTATTCATCTGTCCTTGGTGGTTTTGCTGGTGTCAAAGTTTGAACTTTGTACTAGTTGAAAAGTGATGTCTTCTCCCCAACTAGTTATAGCTTGTTAAACAGCCAAGAATCATAAGGTTGGAGGCAAAACTAAAGTTGATCTATCAATGGATCTCTCTCTCTCTCTCTCTCTCTCTCTCTCTCTCTCTCTCACACACACACACACACACACACACACACACACACCAGCAGCAGCAGCAGCAGCAGGTGATACACGGAGTAAATTTTGAAGGCCAATTTGAAATCTGAAGAGCTGAAGTGAAATAGGAGAAAGCAGCTCACGATGGTAATGTGTTTGTAGGAAGGCAAAGGCTCGTGAAAGAGTTTTACACCAAGCCCCCCGCTGCATCAGAAGATGGGGACATGGAATTGAGCATTTGGACATTCTGACCCCAAGGACAGAATGCTTACTATCTGGGTCTCAGGATTCCAGCAACTTACCCCAAAACCCAAAAACCACACTAACCTGGGCACATTCCCAGACCTCTCCACTTACCCCCAAGAAGGCATGTGAGGCATTTGACCCTAATTGCTCCCCCATTAGATTTTTTAAATAACAAAAATCCCACATACCCTTGCGATAACATCACATACCTGTGCATTACACGTAAGTGGTATTTTTGCCCTCTCCCCCAATCAATTTGCTCCCTGCAACACACTTGATGTGAAGTGATGGCCATTAGAAAGATCATCCTGTCCTAGGAAGTGTCTTCTCCTTTGTCCTGGCTAAAACTAGAATCAGTAAGTAAAATTAGATTAGATTTCTATGGAACAAATAGAACAAGCGAGCTAAGAAGAGGTGGATGTGTCATTCGGTTCTTTCCTGTGCTTGGTGTCACTCACACCCTAGTGTCAGGGAACGGAACTGCAGGAGTGTAGGAGAGAGAAGCAATCAACTCTAATGTCATAATTGTGTTCCTACAGCAATCTGATTCTCACAGGTCTCTCCCAGCTTGAAGTTCATTCTAAAATAAACCTTCAGCCCTGCCCTAACAGCCAGGAAGATGTGGCCCTACATCCTGGCTCACTGCTAATGCCTATAGAATAAAAATAAGCTTTATTTCCATGAAATTTTCTAAATTTAAATGTGACTTTTTTCCACTCCATAGTATCTCAAAATACAGATACATAACTGTAGCCGTGAGAGTAGGGTACCCATTCGAAATTCTCTTTTCTGCAGAGAAACAAGTTCATGAGGAAAATATCTGAGAGTTGGATTGTTAGAACAGAGCCGCCTGGCATCTGGTTCCGAAGTGCCCAGTGGCTTTATTCAATTGAATCTTTTCAGATAGGCTTGTGCCATGACAGTGGCTATCATAACAGTTGCCATCATTCTAGCAACCTACGACATAAGTGATGTTGATGTTACTATTTTACAGATGTAGAACGTGAGGCTTCTTCTGGCCAGCCCCCATTCAAGCCCCCAATAAGAGCGGCGAGATGCCAGCTCAAGTCTAACTTTGCCTGACCGTAAAGCCCATGGAGTTGCAGCACCGTGTCTCCCCTGGTGCAAACAAAGCTTCTGCTGAAGACGGGAGTGTTAACCGTCAAGTAGAAATATTTCCGCAAAGACACAAACGGTGTCGCTCAACTTTCTGGTCTTTTGAAAAATTTGAGCAGCTGTTCCATCCTTCCTAACCCAAGCAGCTTGGAAAAGCCACTGCGGAGATTTGTTTTCCGATCTGAGACCCACTCCGAGGGGATGTACTGGAGTTGGTCAGACAATGAAAAATCATCCTGGGCTCTCCCCCACGAACAACCGGCACACAGGATTCAGGCTCTCTGTCAACTTCCCAGCTCTGGCCAGCTAAAAGGGCTCTCTCCTTTGCATGCAACCACACAGAAGTAATTTACTTTCTCATTGGAAATGGTGATGCAGAGGGAACAGAGCCGTGTCACACATGAGGAAGCCGCCACTATAGGGGACAGAAGTGCCTTCCAGCTTGGCTCAGCTGCCATCTTTTAGACTGTTGTGTAAGCGGAGAGAATGGTGCATGCCCAATCCCTCCCTGTCTCCAGTGGGATCGCGGTTGTCTCAAATCCCTGCCTTCCTGCAGAGAATAATGGCAAGGGTCTGCGGAGGAGGAGGGGAGGCTCTCCCTTGAATCCCTGACTATTGAGCGCCACCGAGATGGAGTAGCCTGGTGTAGATTTATTCAGTTTCTTGGGTAGAGAAGCTGACTCACAGATAATATAAGTTTGGTCGTGATAGCTTAGAGCTAAATCTGCATCCTTAAGCAGAATCTCAAACCAATAATTTTGAGAAGACATAATAGAGGGCTGTGATAACCCCAAACTCCATAAATAATGGAATCAGGCCTCTCTTATCCGCTAGCCAAACAGACAACACCCTCAGCCATCCAGAGCATCTGAAAACACACGACTGTCCCTAGCAGTCACCCTGCTCTGACAGCAATTAGAAAGCCAGGGAGAGCACAGAAGGGTACATTACAGAAGAACTGACATGATTGGTGGGTTTGCAATGAAAGGAGCCTCTCCATTGGTGACCAATGACTCTAAAACTCAAGTGCAATTCAGAGCAAAAAGAAGGAATGAGAACGAGGACAAGAACCCATAAACTCCACATCCTCGAGAAACACACTCGTATCAACACTGTCCAGTGTGGGAACCACAGATGCAAGCTGCCTACGTAATTTTTAGTGAAACTATTCTCTAATAGCTGGCCACATTATAAAAGAAGAAGAAGAAGAAGAAGAAGAAGAAGAAGAAGAAGAAGAAGAAGAAGAAGAAGAAGAAGAAGAAGAAGAAGAAGAAGAAGAAGAAACAGGTACCATTAACTTAGTGATTTCTGTTAAAACTATTGAGATTTGTATTTTCTTTTATGTACTTGAGTCTCTAAAATACAACATGCATGTTGTATATACAGCCTAGCCCAATTTAAACAATGCAAGTGGCCTGGACAGTGGCCAGATTCTGGGCAGAGGGTCTCAGTCGTGGTGTCAAGGGAATCAAGAGGTGTGATGTCCAGCTGTCCTTGCAGGGGTGGTAGTGCAGAGCAGCTCGCCAGTCAGTTCCCACCAAAAAGTAAGGAGCCAGCGCGTGGTGGTGGTGCACGCCTTCAATCCCAACACTCAGAAGGCAGAGGCAGGAGGGTCTCGGAGTTCGAGCTCCAGGACAGGACAGCCAGGGCTACAGAGAGAAACTGTGTCTCAGAAAACAAAAAGTAAGGAGTCCATCCTAGTACATTAAAACTCAACACAGGGAGTTCCCATGAATGAGTGAGAAGGAAACCCTGCACAAGGCTCCAGTCAAGCTCCAGCCTCAGTGGCAAGGGCAGTTTACACAAGCATTCCTGCCAAACAGAGTTTAGGTGAAGTTTTTTGTTTGTGGTTTTTTTGAGACGCTGTTTCTCTGTGCAGCCCTGGCTGTCCTGGAACTCACTCTGTAGACCAGGCTGGCCTCAAACTCAAGGAGATCCACCTGTCTCTGCCTCCTGAGTGCTGGAATTAAAGGCATGTGCCACCACTGCATAGCTAGGTAATATTTTAATACCCTCCCCCGCCACCTCCCCCCCCAAAAAATGTCACTTTTCAAAACAAAATATGTGTAATGTGGTTAAATAAGTCATGTAGAAAACTGTATTCAGCTTCTTCAGAAAGCAGTCAGATATGGAGGGAGGCAGAGGGAAGGAGAGAGAAAAGCTTTGAGAAATCCACAGGAATCTCAGTTGACTTCATACTGCCTTGCATATCTGAAACCTAATCAGACACAGCAAAGGGAGAGTGTCGCTAACAAATGCAATGTCAGTGATGGTAAGGGAAGGGTCGTTAGCTCATTCTCAGTTCTTTTGTGGGTGACTGGTACATTTCATGAAGGCGGGAATGGAGAGAGATGAGAGGAAAAGAAAACAAGAAGGACTTAGGTGGGGCAACAGGATCCTGGGCAAACTCTACCCACCTCTTCTACAGAGTAGCCCCGGCTGGCATTCACCAAGTATCACTGTGCCCTACTGAAGGTACTGTAGGACATTCGGGGCTAAAGGACCCATGTGTGCTCTCAAATGGAAAGGAAAACATCCCCATTTTCAAACACTTTATCAAGACCAAAGACCATTTGGCTTTATTGGAGATACTATTTTAAACAGTTTACACAGGGCATGGGGTATGCAAGGGATCAGCCGTCAGTTCTCTGGAATCCAGGCAGAGCAACTTCTGTGGCGACGGTGGGTGACCCGATGAAGCACATTTTCCCGTGGTTCAGGCTTTCTCCTCCATGCTCACTGTGTCTGCTCTCCTTAACTTTGAACTTGGCATGCCCACCCAAAGCGTGCGCACACCATGAATGTTTGCTTCTGTCACTTCTCCTCCCCTCCGAGTCCTTCCGACTCTCCACACAAGCAGCGTTCTGCGTGTTCAGCATCCTCCGCGGATGGGAAGCGTTCACTGTTCCTCTCCTTGTTTTCGTTTATTGATGGTGCATCAAAACGCTAATGCCCTGAAGTGCCTGCTCCCAACACTGCTAACCACACGACACCCATTTATCTCTAACCTTGTTTATTGTCTGTGCCCTGCCCTTCTCTAGATAAAAACAGTTTCCTCGGCTCCATGGAAACAGCTCCTGATGTTAAACACGATCAGAGATTAATTGTTCAGCGGGGCTACTGTTGTTTAAGCTTGAGCAATTACCTGTAGCTGCTAACCCAACAGACTTTCACCGAAAAGGAAAAGGAAAAGAAAAAGAACATGTATAAATAAATATGTGCTAACCACCTGGCCAAGTACCCCTTCTGATCCAGCCCCCCATCTGGCAGCTGATGGAACACTTTCTGGTATGGCCATTGGAAGCTTTCTACCTGTCCAGACTCAGGTTTTTCAAAGCCTTTGCAACTGTCTATGGATGATTGTTTCCAGGCTGAACTCTGCTTTTGTGAGGAGATTCTGCATTCCATTCTTAAGAAAGCAAGTTTTTAAATTCCTGTGCAAAAATACATACATAAATAAATAACTCCTGTTTTATTTAATTTTTATTTTAAAAATCTCAAATAGTCATGTTATTGACCACAGAATTTCTTAATTCATTTGTTTTAATGAACGTTGGCATTAAATCTACCAGGAAGGAGGAGGGGAGGTTTAATTTTTTTTGCCAACAAGACAAGAACTTAAAGACCATTTTTTATGGTCTTAAGGTCAGGGGACTGGGAGCTCTTTCATCTCCTGGCATTGCCAGCTTTGCCCAAAGGCGGGGAAAAAAGCAGAGTCACTGGCGGTTGCTCTCTTCCATTAGAGGAGCAAAAGACAACTAGACATTTTGAGGCTATGGATATCGGGCTTCATTTTTTCCCAAGGAGCAGTCAGGAAAGGAAACGGCCTGCTCTCTGAGGAGAGAAAACTGCAGAGGTCTCTTCAGTCAGAACTGAAGGAACACAGTGTCTCAGAGGGACGGAGGCCTGTTCACTCATAAACAACTTAAAGGATCTTGAGGTAAACAGAGTCTACAGGTTTTAAGCCCTTTTCTAAGATCTCTTAAAGCAGACGCCAGTGGGCAGATTGTTTTCTGTTCTGTCATTTTAATACCTTACTTACAAGACTATAAATGAATCCGCAACCTTCTGTCGGCGAGTTCATCTTTTCTTCTTTTTCTTCTTTGCCCTGTTCTGAGCTCTTTTCCTTTTACGACCAAGTTCACGGTTCTCCGTGTATAAATAACATAATTTTGTCTTTGGTGCCCTCTTGTGGTCATTTTGTTACCAGCACCTGCCCACATTGTGGACAAGAAATAGAAAGAAAGCTGTCGTAAACAAATTCATTTGAATTTTTTTCTACAGAATTAATTTATTAACTAATTTCCCCCAACTATTCAAATGTGCTCAACCCGTTTCTGACGTCTTAGTAGCTGTCGCTAGGGGAAGCTCAGTAGGTAGGGTATTTGCCTGCATAGAGCCCAGGAAGCCCTGGGGTCGTCCCCAACAGCTGGGAAGAAATGGTCCAGGAAAGATCCAGCCAGCCAAGGCAATTGTCTAGGTTTAAATTTGTTTGGTTTTGAAGTTTAGACTTCAGGTCACCAAGCTGTGAGATCCTCCAGTTGCAGAGGATCCTATGTGCCCGTGAAGGATCTGTTCCCGGAGTGGTAGTGGCTTGCAGGAAATTAAGTACCCAAAAGTTCAACTTTAGACACACACACACACACCATTTTTTTAAAAGAAAGAAACATCAGTAATGTGGAATTTGGCCGTATAAAAAGACTGACTGAGTTTCCAGGAATTGAAAATACTTTATTCTTCTTTTAAGGTTTTTGTTTTGTTTCGTTATTGTTTTTTCTGGTTTTGGTGGCGGGCGGGGGGGGGGTGTTTGGCTTGGTTTGGTGTTTGGTTTTTGGTTTTTCGAGACAGTCTCTGTGTATCCCTGGCTGTCCTCGAACTCGGAATCTGCCTGCCTCGTGCATCACGTGCGCCACCAGCACCCTGTTCGAAAATATTTTAACATCCTTCCAGATGATCTGGAAATTTTTTTATTATCTTCCCAGGCGATCACCGTTCACCTCTGGATTTTGGCAGGCAGTTCTTTCGTCTCCCTCATCACCATCAGCGTCCTCTTTGCTGTTGGCAATCTTCCCCCCCATGGTGCCCATGCTGTAAATTATCGCGGGCGCAAACAGCTAGCTTTCTTTCTCATTGAGAGAGAGAGAGAGAGAGAGAGAGAGAGAGAGAGAGAGAGAGAGAGAGAGAGAGAGAGAGAGAGAGAGAGGAAAAGAAGAAAAAGACCTTCAGACAGTTATATACTAAATGTGTAATTGTCCATCTGCTGGGCTGGTAGAAAACTCAGACGTCCGGACGGAGCAGCACGCGTGTAAGGAATGAGGCAATACCTGTTTCAAACATAACTGCCACAGTGCTCCTCACGGCTGACTGTGGCCACTGTGGGATCAGAAACAAGTGTTGCTAAATATTCTGACTCTTTTAGAGAAGTTAGGTTCTTGATTTTTATCTGAAATATAGTATTTGTGACAGGAAAGCCATGAGAGAGCCTAGAATGGGAACCAGTGGCTAATGTAAGCCTGACCCAAACCGAAAAGCTCCAGTTCTGTGCTGCCCAAAATCCAAGCTGCCACCCCGCACGCACGGGCCTCCACCCAGGGCCGCACATCGTCCAATCAAGACTCTCTTCATTTGCATGACGGAAGGACTGCTAGGAAGGGAGATTCCCACAGTCCATTATTTCGGGAAAACCTTCTGTTACTGCTACCCTGAACACTCACTCTCTATGTAGAATATTAAATGGATTTGGGATTAAATGAGTTAGTGAAAGGATTCACCCTAGACTATAAAAGAAACCAAGTTGATAGTTTTGCAAGATCTGCCTGGTACACCAACACACAACACAGACACACACACAACACACACGCACACACGCACATGCACACACCTTTTCATTAGAACTTAGGGTACTTCATGGTTTCAATTTCAAGCGCCACATACCCTCAAAATTTATTGTGAAGCATTGTTTCCTTAGGCTTCAAATTGCTTGGGGCATTGGTTTGCCAAGTCCCCAAGCCGTCCCTAACAGGTCCTTCTGACTAGCACTCCAGGAGATGCCTTCAACCATGACTGAAACGTTTGAGGAGCACACACTGGAAACCCGGGCTGATTCCTGCACTCATAATTGTTGAGCAAGAGTGGGGCTGAGGATATAGATCAGTCAGTAAAGAAGTTTGGATTCTCAACTCCAACATTAAAAGCGTGGCCCAACAGTTTGTCAAAACCTCAGCAGTGGAGTGGGCAAAGGCAGACCCATCCCTGGTGTTCTTCAGAAACTTCTCTGGAGAATTAGCTCAGGGCTCACTGACAAATCTTGTCTCAAAAAACTATGGTGGTAAATGACTGACGTCTTTGACCTCTGGCCTCCACACATAGGAGTGCACACATGTACACATATACCCGCATGTACAGGTGTATACACACACACACACAGAGTTGAGGTCAGACCAAATGGACATCTTGACTTACGTGGGCAATCCAAGCACCCATCTTCCTCTCGGATACATTCATACATTAAAAGTTAAAGGTTAGGTGATAGCGGGATAAGAGCAAGAAGCTCTGGTTGCTATTGCACTATAGGTGAATAGAAATAACAAAGTACTATAGATTTTAAAAACTCTAACAGAGGACTTTGAATGTTTTCGCCAGAAAATATTTTCACTTATTATGTGTTGAAAGAGATTGGCATATTTAACCTGATTTGGATGTTAGGTAACATATACAAGTGTCAAAACATCATCCAGTACCCCTTAAATATATATCATTTTTATGTTTTTATGTATCGGTTTTAAAGTAATTTTAAATTTAAAGGGAAAAAGCTAATGGTCACTAATAGTTCAATGAAGATAAAGTTGACTGGCCAAAATGGTATATACAGGGATACAGTTATCTAATCACTGTGTAACTGAGTCTAGCTAATTGAAATGAAAAGATTTAAGAAATGGGTAGACATTGGTTGCTTTGGTGTCTTTGTGGCATACGGTAATCTGTTTTACCCTTTAACGCTGCAGTCTTCACAAAAGTGAAAGTAATGCCAACTATTTCCAAAGCTCTTCTGAGGAGGAAGCGAGAATTTTTGTAAGTCACCCTGGGATGATCCCTGGTCATAAAAACTATCCAATAAATATCTGCTCCCTCCCAACCCCTAAGCAGAGTGCTGGATTTGTGGCATGCTTGCATTGCATCGACCTGATTTGATGCTGCAGATCCTAAAATTGTCCTTCCCTGAAGGCTCCTGGTGAACGGGAACCTGAGGGTTCCTGGAGACTCAGAAGAGGGAAGGAAGCAGCCTTGCTATGGGGTCCTGCCTGTGATGGCCGTGTCGTGTCCCAGAGACAGCGCTCCACAGCACTCCTTCCCTTTGCGCAGCTCTTAGACATCCTCTATGTCCTCTTCAGCTAGGGTCCCCGGGTTTTGGTGGTTAGTAGAGGTGTCTCCTACACTGAATAGTTTTAGTGTTCAAGGCCATAATTTAACAGCGGACTCAGAGTGCTCGTGAAATGTGGACACAGTTTCATCATTTATAACAAGGAGAATGGCTGAAACCACACACATGTGATTCCAGGATATCTTGAAAATCTCTGTGCTTTCCAGTCAGTGCACATCTGAATCCAAATTGCTCTGTTTCCATTTAAAATCATTTAATTTTTATTTTAAAAATTATATTTTAAAAGTGTCTAGTAAACTCACTAGAACAAAGAAAACAGAAAAATGATAATAGAAGGCACAAAAAGAAAACCAAAAGTAAAGGAAGATTAAAATCACCAATGTATAAACAGTTATATTAAACATAAGTTCTTTAAGTGCACCAATTAAAAGAGACTGGCAGGGTGGATCAACTACATGCTGTCTCCAAGAAACTCATTTTCAATGTTAAGGATTTTGGCTGACCAAAACTAAAAGGGTATAATATCTATATATCATGCAATATATTCAGAAAACACAAAATAACTGTATTAATATCAGAAAAATACTATAGGGTAAAGAAATTTATTGGGAACAGAAAAGGGATATTATTCAATGATAAAGGGTCACCTATACTGAGAAGAATAGCAGTTCTAGATGTATATGTGCTGAATAACACAGCTACAAAATATCAAAAATAAAAAAGTATCAGAACAGAAGCACTGAGGAACCAGCCCAGCCAGTAATGCTCATACCCAAGAAGCATAAGGACTTGAGTTCAGTCCTCTGTACCCAAGCACAATGACAGCATCGAGGAAGATGCTTGCAACCTCAACACCGAGGACACAGAGCAATACAGAGAGCCAGCCAACCCTATCAGCAAGTCTCAGGTCTCTGTAAGAGGCCCTGTCTTTTTAAAAGATGCCTGGGGCTATAGAAATGACTCATCAGTTAAGAGGACTTGCTGTTCTCGCAAAGCAACCACAGAGAGGTACACACCTGCCCATAACTCCAGTTTTGGGGATCTGATGCCCTCTCCTGGACTCCACTGGACTCACTGGACTCCAGGCACAAAGGGTGGGTATGCATACATGCAGGTAAATACTCTTTAACAGAAAATAAAGTTAAATTTAATAAAATAACAGTAAATAATAAATAACAGCTCCTGAAGAATGATACCCAAAATTGACCTTTGATCTCTACAGTACACACATTGCACCCACAGATCAAACACAAGCTTACACATTTACCTGAATATACACACAAAATACATAAATAAATGAGAAATGGACAAATCCACAATTACACTGGACACTTCAGCACCCCCTCACAGAAATCAATGGAACAACTAGACAGAAAATAAGAAATAAAATAATAACTTATTCATCTAACAGAATCTAATGGATATTTACAGAACATTCAGTCTAACAACAGAATACATATTTTTTCCAAGAGTTTATAGAACATATACCAAGATGAACAATGTTCTCACACACACACATATACACACACTTAAGAACTTAAAATTTTTAAACCAGGCTAGTAAGATGGGTAAAGGTGATTGCTACCAAGTGCATAATCTCACCAATTCATACCCAGCATCACTGGTAGAAGAGGGAACAGGCTCTCCCAACTTGTCCTATAGCCTCCAAATGTATACTGTGGTGTGAACTTGCATGAAATAAACACATAAATGGGAAAAAGAATTCTATGAAGAATCCTTTCTTCAATCACAGTGGAATCAACTAAACTTCAGTAATAGAACATAACAGGAAAATCTTCAGGCAACATAATTCAAAATAATTCATGAATCAAAGATGAAGTATTAAAAGAAATTTAATTTAAAAATGAAATTATTCCACATCTTAATTTATAGGCTAACCAGTGCTTAGAGAAAATTTAATAGCATAAATGCATATACTAGAAAAAAATGAAAAGCCCCAAATCAATAATCTAAACCCCAAGCTCAAGGAAAGGATAATGAAAACAAACCCAAAAAGGTAGCAGGAAGAGGAACTATTAAAGATGAGAACAAAAATCAATAAATTTGAAGCAGAGAAAAATTGGTGAAATACAGCTAGTTCTTTGAAAAGGTCAATGAAATTGACAAATCTCTAATACGCCATTGAGAAGAAATGGTGCATTACCATTTCTTACCAGCTTACCAGAATCACTAATTAAACAAGCAACATTCTCAGAGATCAGGAAGACAACGCCACACATGCACTTGATCCTTGGTAAAATGTCCCACTTTCAAAGACACACAAACTGTTGTAACTCACCCAGTGAAAAATAGGTCACTCCAGTCGTCTTATGCCCACTTGTTACAGTGAATTTGTAATTTTAACCCTTCCCAAAAAAAAATCCAGATGTAGTTGCTTCATTGAAGAATCCTACTAAATGTTTGTAGAAGAATGAATGTCAGTTACACAATCACGTGTAGAAATGGAATAAGGCATTTCCCATTTCATTCTACCAAACTCCTATTACCCCAATGCCATACCCAGGCAGAGGCAGCACAAAGAGGGATGGAGGGAGAGAGGGAGGGAAGGAGAGAAGACAAGAAAGGGAAGGGAAGGGGAGGGGAGGGGAGGGGAGGGGAGGAGAGGAGAGGAGAGGAGAGGAGAGGAGAGGAGAGGAGAGGAGAGGAAGGAGGAAGAGGAGGAAGGGAGGAGAGAGGGAAAGGCAGACTAGACTTTAGCCCACATTGTGAAAGATGTCAATTCCTTAACCTAATATTGGAAAATAATATTCAAAGCCACAAGTTCTTCCCTACTGTCCCTCATTGCTGTTATTCCCCCATTTGGATGTTATCACTGCTTCCTCTCTACCATAGACAGCCACAGCAAAGACAAGCTCAAAAGAGACCAAAATCTCACATTTATTCCCAGGTACTAATCACAGGTCTGGTGAGGGTCCTATCCCTGCCATAGGTGTCATCCACTTCTGTTCCCAGATGCAGGGCATCTCCAGTGATGCCACTGCTATTAGCTCACACAAAATATGCATGCACATGAGTATGTGCACACACCACAAATGCATTTTCCAGGGCTGCTTTATAAACACTTAGGTGCAAGGTTATAGAATGCTATTTTTAGCAGGCCAGAACCACAGATACAAGCTAGATGGAAAAATAAAAGGTTGAAATGGGATGTTTTCTCTAATTATTATCCAGTGCTGTCTGACCCCGCTAATGACTGTCACAGAGCCTGTAGTTTTCAAAGTGTTCATTGTCTACTGATCAACTGGGTTTTTTTTTTTCTAGGACAGCTGAGAGATTGGGATGACAGTGTGTGTGTGTGTTCTTTGAAATCATGAGGATCTTGGGGTACTGATCCATGCAGCCAGGATGCAGACCCCAGCTGACATTAGCAGTGTCTCTCAAATGAAATCCATCTGTTCATACAATGAACTCCCAACAAGACACCCAAAATTATTTTGAGAAATTTCCAAAATTAGTTTGAAAAACAAAAAGGTAACAAAAATACTTTTAATATGTTTTGACTTTTGAGCAAATTTTTACTTACAAAAGGATGTGTCCATGCGCACATAATAATTAAGTTTTTTCCTTCTCTTGGCTCTTCATTTCCTGGTTGATACAGTTAATGGGTACAATGCTAACAGTATGGGGGCTTCTGCCCCCCCAATGTTATCTTATCCATGACCTTGAGGGGACGATCCCCATCAACCCACCAGCCATTGGATTCTAATTCAAGTTGACCCAATTCCATTCTCAAGACCGGGGCTAGGATGTCATCCATGCCCAGAGGATATAAATCTAAAGGAAAGGCTGCCTAAATAAAGACAAGACACATCCTACCTGCAGTTAGCCACCCGAAGATTTCCAGTTGGGTGAAATGGGACAGGATTGCTTGGTCTTACAATAAATTTAGTTGAGAACTCTATCCCTTATAGCTGGAGGTGATTTGGGGAACATTTTGTGAAGCCCACAGCTTAGTAGCCAGCGCGTCTCAGGTCTTTTCCACACTTCCCTCTCTATTCTTGCTTTAATATACTGCTTTGTTTTAGATTCATTTCTGTTGCTGTGATAAAACTTCCTGACCAAAGAAACTTAGAGAGGAATGGTTTATTTGGCTTATAGTTCTAGATTTCAGTCCATCACTGACAGAAATCAAGGCAGGAACTCAAAACTGGAATTTATGTCAAGACAGGAACTCAGAACAGGAACTTGAAGCCAGGTGCCCTAGCCATAGTTACGACTGCCATGATAAAATACCATGACCAAAAGCAGCATGGAGGGTTGTTTTTTATTTATGTTTCCACATCAAAGTTCACCACTGAAAAAAAGTGAAGGCAGGAACTCGAACAGGGCAAGAACCCGGAAGCTGGAACTATTGCAGAGGCCATAGACAGATGCTGCTTACTGGCTTGCTCCTCATGGTTTGCTTAGCCTGCTTTTTTTATAGAACCAGGACCACCAGCCCAGGAGTGGTACAATTCACAGTGCGCTGGGCCCTCATCCATCAATCACTAAGAAAATTCCCTACAGGCTTTCCTACAGCTTGATCCTATGGAGACATTTTCTCAACTGAGGTTCCTTCCTCTCAAATGACATTAGATCATGTCAAGTTGATATAACTAGCCAGCACAGTATCCTTGCTTGCCACTCCACACAGGATCACCTCCAACTAAGGAACTCACATCACCAAAAGAAGTGCAATAAGAACCGTAGAGAATGCTGCTTGCTAGCTGACTTTTAGGCCACATTATATTGAGCTAGGTTCTTATACAGTGAAGGATGACCTGCCTAGAGAGGGTGCTGACCACAGTGGGCTGGGCCCTTATATTTTCATTAACAATCAAGACAATCACCCGTCAGGCAGTGGTGGCACACACCTTTAATCCCAGCAGCTCTTGGGAGGCAGAGGCAGGCAGATCTCTGTCAGTCTGTGGCCAACCTGGTCTACAGAACTAGTTCCAAGACAGCCAGGGTGGTTACATATAGAAAGTCTATCTCAAAAAAAAAATTTAAAAAAAAGACATTCACCCACAGACGCACCCACAGCCAGTCTGACCTAGGCAATTGCTCACCTGAGGTTCTCCACTCAGATAACTCTGAGGCCACGTCAGGTTAACTAAGCTCACTAGGACAGACTGTTTTCAAGAAGTTCAAATGAGGGCTGTAAAGGTAACTCAGTCAATAAGTGCTTGGTGGACTGATGGGAACCTCCTTCAGCCAATGGCCTTTGAGAGGGATCCTGTAAAACTAAAATGATGGTTAAGTTTCAAGGTTAATGTCTGGTATAATTGCAAATAGTCTCTGAGTAGTCGGTAGGGTTTTTCTGAGGTTCTTATTTGAAGTTCTGGCCAGAACATTGTAAGAAGGTGCACCACTTTAGCTACTCAAGTTGGAACCATCTTGAGCAGCTGGTAACCAAAACTGGTCTTATAGTAGGGCTATCAGCAGCATGACATCATATCAACCAGGTGGAGTCGTTGTTGTGGGGCCTCAGCTTCTTTCAGGAAACTTTAAAGATTATTGCAGGAAAATTTATTGTTCATTGTGGAAAACTTAAACATTGTTTATATAGACATAAATTCAATGAAAGGCACAATATAGACAAAAATAGGTATGGAAAAAAGTAAAATTTTTCCTAAAATCTTTCTTATTTCTGTTCCATACCAGATGGTTCCTGGCATGAGACAGAAACTTTGAATTTTTTTTTAACAACATGCGTGGATTTAAAGAAGGATAGCCATTGTCCAGCTACAAAGCCAGCTTTGATTTTTAAGTGAGTCTATTATTCTACTGATTAGCAGAGATAAGTATATATGGTTAGAGATTTTACCCTGCAGATGACCTGTCCCATGAGACATAATTCTCTTTGCTCAGTGGTCCTTTCTGGATAGTTATCTTTTCTTCTTTTTATTGTTAGTATTGAGCTATGTATTTTTCTCCATCCCCCTCCCTTCCCCTCCTCTCCCTTTCTACCCTTTCTAATTGTCCCCCATACTCCAAATTTACTCAGGAGATCTTGTCTTTTTCTACTTCCCATGTAGATTAGATCCATGTACATCTCTCTTAAGGTCCTCTTTGTTGTCTAGGTTCTCTGGAATTGTGAACTGTAGGCTGGTTTTTCTTTGCTTTATGTCTAAAAGTCACTTATGACACATGATATTTGTCTTTCTGAGTCTGAGTTACCTCACTCAATATGGTATTTTCTAGATCCATCCATTTGCCTGCAAATTTCAAGATGTCATTTTTTTCTGCTGTGTAATACTCCATTGTGTAAATGTACCACATTTTCCTTATCCATTCTTCATTCGAGGGGCATTTAGGTTGTTTCCAGGTTCTGGCTATGACAAACAATGCTGCTATGAACATAGTTGAGCACATATCCTTGTGGTATGATTGAGCATCCAAAAGTGGTATTACTGGGTCTTGAGGAAGGTTGTTTCCTAATTTTCTGAGAAATTGCCACACTGACATCCAAAGGGGCTGTACCAGTTTGAACTCCCACCAGCAATGCAGGAGTGTTCCCTTTACCCTACATCCTCTCCAGCACAAGTTGTCATCAGTGTTTTTGGTCTTGGCCATTCTTACAGGTGTAAAAGGGACTCTCAGAAATGCAAATGTTTTGATTTGCATTTCTCTGGTGGCTAAGGATGTTGAGCATTTCCTTAAGTGTCTTTCAGCCATTTTAGATTCCTCTGTTGAGAGTTCTCTATTTAGGTCTGTGCCCCCATTTTTTATTGGATTATTTGTTCATTTGATGACCAATCTCTTGAGTTCTGTATATGTTCTGTATATGTTGGAGATCAGCCCTCTGTCCAATGTGGGGTTGATGAATTTTTCCATTCTATAGGCTGCTGTTTTGTCTTGTTGACTGTGTCCTTTGCTTTACAGAAGCTTCTCAGTTTCAGGAGGTCCCATTTATTAATTGTTTCTCTCAGTGTCTGTGCTACTGAGGTTATATTTAGGAAGTGGCCTCCTGTGCCAATGTGTTCAAGTGTACTTCCCACTTTCTCTTCTGTGAGCTTCAGTGTGGTTGGCTTTATGTTGAGGTCTTTGATCCATTTGGACTTGAGTTTTGTGCATGGCATAGATTTGGATCTGTTTTCATTCCTCTACATGTTGATATCCAGTTATGCCAGCACCATTTGTTGAATATGCTTTCTTTTTCATTTTATATGTTTTGCTCCTTTGTCAAAAATCAGGTGCTCTTGGTATGTGGATTCATATCTGGGTCTCGATTCAGTTCCATTGGTCCTCTTATCTGTTTTTATGCTAATACCAGGCTGTTTTCAGTACTGTAGCTCTGTAGTAGAGTTGGAAGTCAGGGATTGTGATGCCTCCAGAAGTTCCTTTATTGTACAAGGTTGTTTTGGCTTTCTTGGTTTTTTTTTTTAACTTTTCCATATGAAGTTGAGTATTGTTCTTTCAAGATCTGTGAAGAATTTTGCTGGGATTTTGATTGGCATTGCATTGAATCTTTAGATTGCTTTTGGTCAGATTGCCATTTTTACTATGTTAATTCTGCCTACCCACAAGCATGGGAGAGCCTTCCATTTTCTGGTGTCTTCTTCCATTTCTTTCTTCAAAGTTTTAAAGTTCTTGTCATACAGGTCTTCCACTTGTTTGGTTAGAGTTACTCCAAGATATTTTATGTTATTTGTGGCTATTGTGAAGGGTGATGTTTCTCTGATTTCTTTCTCGGCCCATTTATCATCTGTGTACAGGAGGGCTACTGATTTTGGGGGGGTTGATCTTATATCCTGCTATATTACTGAAGGTGTGGTCAATTTTCGAGAAGGTTTCATGAGGTGCTGAGAAGAAGGTATATTCATTTATGTTTGGATGGAATGTTTTGTAGATGTCTGTTAAGTCCATTTGAGTCATAACATCTGTTAGTTCCCTTATTTCTCTGTTAATTTTTTGTCTGAATGACCTGTCCAGTGGTGAGAGTGGGGTGTTGAAGTCTCTCACTATTAGTGTGTGGAATTTAATGTGTGATTTAAGCTTTAGTAGTGTTTCTTTTACATATGAGGGTGCCCATATATTTAGGACATAATATGTTCAGTATTGAGATTTCCTCTTGATGGATTTTTCCTGTGACTAATATGAAATGTCCTTCTTTGTCTCTTTTGATTGATTTTAGTTTGAAGTCTATTTTGTTAGATAGTAGGATAGCTACCCCAGCTTGTTTCTTAGGTTCATTTGACTGAAAATTTTTTTCCCAACCCTCTGAGGCAATGTCTGACTTTGAGATTGAGGTATGTTTTTTGTATGCAGCAGAAGAATGGATTCTATTTTTGTATCCAATCTGTTAGCCTGTGTCTTTTTATAGGTGAGTTGAGTCCATTTATATTAAGGGATGTTAATGACCAGTGATTGTTAGTTCCTGTTATTTTGGTTTTCGTTGTTGGTGATGTTATTACATATGTTTTAACCTTCTTTGGGATTTGCTGCTGTGAGATCAAGTATTGTCTGTGTTTTTGTGGATGTAACTAATGTCCTCAGGTTGGAATTTTCCTTCTAGTACTTTGTGTAGGGCTGGGTTTGTGGCTAGGTATTGGTTAAATATGGTTCTATCATGGAATATCTTATTTTGTCAGTCTATGGTAATTGAAAGTTTTGCTTGGTATAGTAGTCTGGGCTGGCAATGTCTGTATAACACTTGACCAGGACCTTCTGGCTTTCATTGTTTCCACTGAGAAGTCAGGTGTAATTCTTATAGCTCTGCCTTCATATGTTACTTGGCCTTTTTCCTTTGCAGCTCTTAATATTCTTTCTTTATTCTGTATGTTTAGTGTTTCGATTATTATGTGACAAGGGAACTTTTTTTTTTTTTTTGATCCAGTCTATTTGGTGTTCTGTAAGCTGCTTGTATCTTCATGGGCATATCTTTCTTTAGATTGGAAAATTTTTCTTTTATGATTTTGTTAAATATATTTTCTGTGCTTTTGAGATGAACTTCTTCTCCTTCTTCTATACCTATTATTCTTAGGTTTGGTCTTTTCATGGTGTCACATATTTCCTGGATATTTTGGGTTAAGCTTTTGTTAGATTTAATGTTTTCTTTGACTGATGAGTCTATTTCCTCTATTATATCTTCAGCACTTAAGATTCTCTCTTCCATCTCTTGTATTCTGCTGTTTATGTTTGCATTTGTGGTTCCTGATTGATTTCTCATAATTTGTTTCTATAATTCCCTTAGCTTGTGTTTTCTTTATTGTCTCTATTTTTGTTTTCAAGTCTTGAATCATTTCTTTCATCTGTTTGATTGCTTTTTCTTGGTTTTCTTTAAGGAATTTGTTGATTTCTTTCAATTTTTTGTCTGTCTTTTCCTCCATTTCTTCAAGGGAATTTTTTTCATTTCCTCTTTAAGGGCCTCAAACATTCTCCTAAAGTTATTTTTAGGCCATTTTCTTCTGCTTCATCTATATTTGGGTGTTCAAGTCTTGTTATTGTAGGGCCACTAGTTTTTGTTGGTATTGTGTTGTTCTTTGTGTTCTTACCTTTACTACCCATCTTTTTCTCTGATTAGTGTAGATGGGGCTGTGTCTCTGGTTATCAGTCTTCCAGGTGCCAGTGGATCCAAGGCCCAGATGATTGCTCCTTGTGGTGCAATCAGAGCCATGGTTCCAGTCATCCCAGAGATCACTTGGTGTTCCCATAGTGCTCCTGGGGGGTTCTCTCTGCAATCCCCGGGGGTCTTTGGGCTTGCTTGGGGCTGCTCCACTGCAGTTGCTGCCTTGGGCCTGCTCCAGCAGAGGTCGCTGGCTCAGGCCTGCTCTGGTGGTGGTTGTTGACTCAGGACTGCTTGGTCAGAGGTCTCTGGTTCGGGCCTGCTCCCTCAATGATGGTTCCCTTGTACCTGTATCTGTGGAGGTCATTGCTTCAGGCCTGCTTCTGCAGAGGTCCATGACTTGTACCCAGTCCTGCAGTGGTCTCTGGCTCAGGCCTGTTCCCTCAGCGGTTGCTCCCTTGTACCTGCTCCTGTGGAAGTCACTGCCTCTAGCCTATCTTTTCTTCTTTAGGCATCTAAATATCCAGGGTCTCTTGACTTTTTGAAGGTGAGAATTTTTCCTGCAAAGACAAGAACAGAACTCTGCCCCAACCCTTATGCAGTTTTCTTACCACCTGTATGATTGTCACCTCTGTGGAAGAGCTATCATGACAGCTAGAAGTAATTCTAGAAGACAACAGCCCTTCTTCCAATAAAGTTTGTCTTCAGAGTTAGGGACATCAACTAGGGGGTTGATTATAACTAGTATAGGGTCTGGGGTTGGGGTGGAAATTTTGTAGTCTCAGGGATCTCACTAAAAAGAAAAGGAAATTGAATGGGATAATAGGTAGATTAGTGTGAGCTTACTCACACAAATAATAATAATAGTGAGAAATAGAGTGAATACTTGTGAGCTATTATTTATAGACAATTTACATTGACATCAATTCTTGTATATTGATACAAATTCAAATTATATTTTTATATTGAATATGCTCCTATTTCTGTTTATAATATTTGAACACCTATGCAAAATTATTTTGTCATATTGTATGTGTGCATGTTTCTATCTCTGTTTAAGACATTTTGTATATTGATACAATTTTAGAATATATATATCATATTGCATTATACATTTCTACCTCTGATCAAGATTCTTATACATTGTTTACATTTTGAGGTCACTGTCCTTATTTGCTACACAAGTGTTTAAAGATCATTTAATATTCTAATATGAAGTCTTAATCTTTCAGTTATATAGGTATTAAGAATTATAGGTCAATTATTCATGTTTGTCACACTTATAGTTAGACTAAACAGGTTCTTTACATACATAAAGATTGTATTATGCATAGATAGGTAATCTTCAACTACTTCAAAGAACTGTAGAATAAGGCATTTAATTAGGGTTCTGTTGACATGAGACACAATTGCTCCTGGTAGCACCAATCTATTCCCAAGAGATATTGAGCACCAAAGACACTCCTCTGGGAGCTTGTTTTCTTCTTGGCAAAACCGACCTTTGGGCAAGGAACTACCTATGCCTTGACCACTGACAAAATGCATGATATCCAAACTGGACAAGCATGATACAAAAAAAATCTGCCAAACCTTGCTAAGACAGAATAAGATGTTTTTGAAAGTTTTTCTGCCTCTGAAAATGGTCTGTCGGTTACTCTAGGCCTTAGCCAAAGTTGGTTGCTCCAAGGTTGCAAATGAGACTTTGGTGATTACCCAGATAGCCAGTTGTCCTACCATTTACTACACATTTTGGAAGCTGCTTGATTGTACTTCCTGACTACTCAAGTAATATTAATTCCCTTCTCAGGTCTTTGATGGGATTGAAGACTAGATAGTCATAGTTACTTTCCTCTTATGACTTAGTCAAGCCATTTCTAATACAAGACTTAGACTCCTTAGGATAGAAGAATTATTGAAACATTTCCATGTTTCTTGCTTAATATTGTTTATGCTGGTTACAATTCTAATTTTTATACTTGATATCTGTTCTTATTGAATATAGTTTTGTATTGGATTTGGAACTCTCTTATTTAGACAAAAGGGGGAGGTGATAGGGAACCTCGTTCAATCATTGGCCTTTCAGAGGCTGCACAAATATTGGGCATGACCTTGGGTACCATAAAGGTGCATGCCAGCCACTCGTGTACTCTCTCTCCCCTACCTCACCTGGATGCTGGATTCGGTTCCTGTTCCCCATTCATGCAGAGGACTGTGACCTGTGAGCTCCCCCTTAAATAAAGAACCCCTTTATTATACTCAATTCTGAGCTATTGCAGGATTACTTTATTTGTGTTCATCTTTAATGCACAGCGTGAGGATCTAAGTTTGATTCCCAGTTCCATATTTTTTAAAAATGGCTGGGTGCAGCATGGTGGCATACTCTTATAATCTCAGCACTGAAGAGATCAAAAGAGTTGGATCCCTGAAGCTCACTAGACAGTGAGTCTGGCTACTTGAAAAGCTCTAGGCAAAATGAGAAATCCTGTTCATAAAAGCATGGTGGGCAGGATGTGAAGAATGACACCCTATATTGATCTACAGCCACCACACATTTGGGAGCTGACTTGATAAAAAAAAAAAAAAAAAAAAAAAAAAAAAAAAAAAAAAAAAAAAAAAAAAAAAAAAAAAAAAAAAAAAAAAAAAAAAAACAGCCTTGGCTTTGCTAAGGTCTATCCTGGAACTCACAGGCAGGTGTCTTGTTGAGAACAAAGAATTTCACAGGACATCACATTAAACAAGGCTACTCTGAGACCATGATGGACCAAAACAAACAAAGCCACCTTGGAAGAATGTAGGAAAATATGAACATTGTCAAAAGCACAAAAATACCCAATATCCTAGTTAATATGAGTGGTTATTGTGTCTTTACCAATTATAACTTAATCATCCCTTCTTCTACATAAAATGTAGTAAGGTCCAATCATAGGACCCTACTTCCTGACAGTATCTCAGCTAAAGCAGGACGGCATTTTCTTAAATCCTTCCAAAATTCTCTTAACATAGCCCAACTCCTATAAGTCCACCCCAGTATTCTCATGCTAACAATATCCCCTGTGGAATATGCTGTACCATGCTATACTGGGTAATAAACCTAATTTTTTCAGCTATAGGTGTGTGCCTGCTGGTCTTGGCTAAATGTTGCTTACATTCTGAATTCTGAATTTTTATACTATCAATAAAAGGATTCAAGTAATTCACATGGTCAGGCAAAGACTGTTTTATTCCAGATTCCACCTGTAGTAAACTATAATATTCTGCATTCTGTGAAACTGAGGCAAAAATGGGAGATGATCAAGTGGAAACATGCTGATATTATATTACTGAAAATAAGTGCTCAGTACATGAATATTAGGCCATCAAAAGTCAGTGTTGGGGTCAGTGAGATGGCTCAACTGCTAAATGCTCTTCCTGCAGAGAGGACCTGACTCCAATTTCCAGGAAGCTCTCCTCTGAAATTTACATGCATGTGCTCTCTCTCTCTCTCTCTCTCTCTCTCTCTCTCTCTCTCTCTCTCTCAAAGAAAGGTCCAGTGTTGCAATTACTAAGTGGGAAGAAAGAAATGTGAACCCTGTTTGGGTCCCTAGAATGAATAACCTGTCAGTTATTTCCCTTCTCACTTCCATTCTCTACCTCTCCCCACCCACCCATACCAAGTCTTCTGGAAGTAGATAGAAGTAAGGGGTGCCTGGGTTCAGTGCTCAGGGGTACTCAGCCTCTGAACTTCCCTAAGCCAGGTCTAAGACAGGCAAAGCAGAGAGCCATCATGAGGGTTCCCCAGGAGACAAAACTGAAGATGCTTCCTAGAGTTTCGACCTCTAAGCACCATGTACAAAACAGCCCTCTCTTTAAGATAATCATGAAAGTAGAGCAGCTAAGGAAGACCCAGACTAGAGAAAGCTTGAGGTCAGGAAAATAAACACAACTGCAATCTACACACGTGACCCTTTGGAACCAGCCAGAAATGAGGTTCAGCAGATGCCAGATGCAAGATGACAGTAGCTCATCCATTCCTCATTCCTTAACATCTTTGACATTTTGATGCCCACCTCCTTTCTCCTGAACTCAAATGTAACTCCATGGAAGGGGAAGGCTAAGTTATAAATACTCCCTGAAATCATTCATTTCTCATCAGAATAAGAGCTCAAGAGAGAAATCTGGACTCCTGCGTTTTTATAAGGAATTCAATGTACTGCTTCTATTTTCACCTTGGCTACAGTTATCTTGAGTCTTGCTTGCAACTTTTCTTCTGCTGTGGTAAAACATCATGACTGAGGCAACTTATAAAACATTTAATTGGACTTCCAGTTTCAAAAGGCTGGAGTTCATGATAACAGAGCAAAGGCATGGCAACAGGGATTGCTGAGATCTTACAACTTGATCCTCAAGTAGGAGGCAGAGAAAAACAGAAACCTCAAAGTCCACCCCACTGACACAGCTCCTCCCCATCCTAATCCTTCCCAAACAGTTCCACCATCTGGGGCCCAGGTGCTTAAGCATATGAGCCTATGGTGCCATTCTCATTCAAGCATCATAAGTCTGTTGATGAAAGAGTGTTGCCCAGAACCTGATTCCCGCACTATGTCTTAAGTACTAGAACCCAATATTACTCTGTCCCAAGTACTAGAACCCAGTATTACTCTGTACTAAGTACTGGAACCCAGTATTGCTCTGTCCCAAGTACTAGAACCCAATATCGCTCTGTCTCAAGCAATAGAACCCAGTGTGTTAAGTACTAGAGCTCTGTGCTAAGTACTAGAACCCAGTGTTACTCTGTGCTGAGTACTAGAACCCAGTATTACTCATCACTGACCCATGTCTCTAACTTAGAATAGCTTTTGCAGCTGTCCTAAATCATCCATTTACCAGCTATGTATCCTAAGGCAAATTTATTTAATTGCTTTGAGATTTCCATTTTCTCTTGTTAAAATTAGGGAATCTACTGGCAGCGCAAAACATTTCTCTCACAAATTATAACAAAGATTAGTATAACAGTGATATAATAAGTATGAGTTGTATAATATTTTTTAATTTTATAGCTATATTCTAATCAGAACTAGGTTAACTACATTCAACTACTCTTTTAATCCAAGAGATTCAGAGTGGTCCTTAGGGAAGCTAATTTAATGACTAGATAAGCAAATGTGCAATTAGTGTATCGACTGCTTATATGGAATTAAGTCTCTCCAAAGTGCTGGAAGGTTCTTGAAACAATTTATCTCAAGTAGACCAAGTGTTCCCAAATGTGGTACACCATCATAATCATACACAGAACTTTTTAATCAGAAAGATCCCAGGACCACTGTAAAGATTCCAGTTTCTTGGGTTCTGGTTGATTCTGGAACTCACGTGCTTAAAATACTTCCTGGGACATTCCAGTAGCCAGTCAGATGTGAGAATCAATGCTTCAGAAGAAAATTAACTACAAAAAAAAAACTCCTACACTATATAAATTGCTGAGGATTTCCATCAATTTCTATCATTTATATTATATGAGCGGATAAAAAATTAATGCACTAGTAAAGGGCTACAGTGTCATGGAGTTACTTTAAAATAAGCTGGACAATTGAGAAACAGGGTGGGGTGCTCTGCTCATAAGAAACAAGGTTAACCACAGTTAACAATTGTTGAGTATTCTATTTTATTTCTATATTATTGTTGTCATCATCTGTACCATCATCTTTTTGTATACATTTGAAACTTTCTATAACTAGAAAATTTTTAAAAACCTAAGGCATAAAAAGCCTTCATCTCTCCCCATTATCACGCTGACTAATTTCATATCAACTTGATACAACCTAGAGTCATCTGGGAAGAGGAACTCTTAACGGAGCAAATGCCTCCACAAGACTGGCCTGCAGGCTTCTCTGTAGTGTGTTTTCTTAATTAGTTATCAATGGGGACGGGCCCAGCCAGTTGAGAGTGGTGCCACCCGTAGGCTGGCAGGGCCAGGTTACTGTAAGAAGGCAGATTGATCAAGTCATAGAGAGCCAGGAGCCAGCACTCCTACATGGCCTCTGCATCAGCTTCTGCATCCAGGTTCCTTGAGTTCCTGCCCTGACTTCCATGGATAAGGGACGACAAGCTAGCTGTAAGGTGAAATAAATCCTTTCCTCCCCAAGTTGCTTTTGGTCATGATGGTTATCACTGCAATAGTAACCCTAAGACATGCATTCATAATCTCATTCCCCAGTAACAACTCTTATTAGAACCTGGTTGCATAGCCTTCCAAACATTCTCTGTGTGTTCTGTTTGAATCTGTATTTATTTATTCCTCTTATGTGCTGACCTTATGCCAGATTCTGACATAAAATTGGCTTAGGAGGCATGACCGGAAATTTTTCATGGAGAAATCACTGCAAACCCCGTAAGCCTTCTTTCTGTTTCACCCTCCCAAAAAGCAGAGAGGGCCAACTTATGTGCCAGTCCTCCTGCCTACAGTCCAGCACTGTTTTCCTCACAGCTTATGGTGCTGTTTTTCTTCTGATTTTCCCCTCTGGGAAGCCTTGAAGGCTTTGAAAGCAGGCTGACTCTGAGTTCAAATCCCAGCTACAACACTTTGTAGTTGGATGCTTCACTCATCCCAGGGCCTCCACTTCCCCATCTCAGCTCCAGTGCTAACAGCGGCACCAACTCTTCGGGAGCTGTGACGACTGACACCCAGAATGTTTACTGCTCCACAACCTTCTCATCGACATTTGTTCTCCTCTCTTGAATCTCTGGGATATTTTTGACAGATTTATTAAAGCTTTACCAATAATCTTACACACATATGTAGACACACACCATAAATGTGTTAATAGCTCTAGGAAACAGATTGTTTTAAAAATATGAAAACCAAAAGAATCATCGCATTTGTTTTTTTTCTCCTCATGGCCCCCTGAGGCTAAGCTTTCTTTGCACTGGGGGTAGGAATAGACAGAGACACATCCCAGCATGCATCTGACCTACTGTATATTCAATATAAGGTTTCCTACACTATTAACTCATCAAGACTCTACTTGCAACACATTTCCCCTAATCAGTTTGGCTCATTTTACCTACGGATACATCACACAGTGTACATATTTCAAAAATATATTCACACATGCATTTACACACATACAGAGAGATAGAATGCCTCCAAATAGTTGGGCCATTACCTAAATTTCTTACTTATAATCCAAAAATATCTGGCTTCATGTTCTCACAGGCAGAGAAACAGTCTTCTGTATGTATTTCCTGGCATGAACATGCACATACACACACACACACACACACACACACACACACACATTTATATAAATCTCTTTTTGACCCTATTGTGTACATAGTTTAAAAAGTTTGTTAGAAGAATCCAGCTGGTAATAATTCACTGCACTTCATGTATAACAAACAGAAGCGCACTGGCCTTTATGATGAATTGCCAGGGTAACACAGGGACATCTTGTTTGCATTTCAATGCACCGAGTGTCAGATTCTTATTTCGTTACTCGCCAGCACATTAGTGGACGGTTTTTAATTTCTTTTTCCCCCCTTTAGCAAAGCCCCATAGAGACCTCTCGTTCTTGCCATTTGCTTTGGGAGCAAGGTTGCATTATTTTTAAATGCTGTGGTGTCTGGGTCTCACTTGAAATGTTGCTGAATTAACAAAATAAATGATAGCATACTAACAGCAGTTCCATCTGGATGCTTTTTTCAAAACACAAAATTTTCCTGCCATTATTGAGCTCATTCTATAAAGAAGGCTACTAGGGATACGGCTGTGCTGTCTTCGTATTTTAAGTCAGCCACTAGCCTGTTCTGAATGTTTCTGTTTTTCTTTTGTCCAGGTTCATGTTGCTCCTTTCAAAAACAATACATGAAGGTACAAGAAAGTATAATTCCAGCATTGGTTTCAAGTTAACGAGTCAAATCTGCAGGACTATAATCTTCTGGAAGCTGGGGATACCCAGACCTCCCATGAAGAGGGCAGCAGAATGGATGTTGATGTCATATACACTCCTTTCAAAGTCTCTAAAACTTTGAAGGAAATGTTCTTCCTAATATTTTCCCATACACATAGCCATATAAAGTGCAAAGCTCTTTTGGACTGTAAGTCTCAAACTGTAGTGAACATCATAGTCACTGCAAGAACTTCTCAGATGTGAAGCTCGCTGGCCCCACACCCAGAGTTTCTGATCCAGTCTGATCCAGTAGTTCTCAAATGAGTTCTCAGAACCTGTACATCTGAGACGGTGCTAAGTGAGACCGATTGCCCTGACTAGGGAACACAGACGGAAAACTATTCCAGGCAGAATCTGAGCCCAGCTCCATCATTTACCTTCCTTGTAGCCTTGGGAATTTACTTTACCATTCTGAGCTTTAGATTGTTCAATAAAATGGAGCTAACAATGACAATTTCTCCTGGAGTAATTGCCAGAACAAAAATTAGTTTATATAGTCTCCTAGTCTCCTGACACAAGGCCAGACACTTGGAAGACATATAGTTAGATAGGTGAGAGATAGATAGATAGATAGATAGATAGATAGATAGATAGATAGATAGACAGACAGGCAGATGAGCTTTTCCCTTCCTCATCTCATAGAAGCCTAACAATTCACAAAGTACCTGTACGCTCTTTTCTCGACATGACTGCCAGGTCATTCAGCAGTTGCTTGGTCACTCCCAGGTGAGAAGTGCTCACTACTTCACCTCATGTGGTCAGTTCTCTTTGAGGGGGAAAGTCACACTGAATCGGAACATATGTCCTGAAATTCCATGCTTCTTCCCTGCAGGGTCACAAAGGATAAAATTACTTTTAATTTTAAAACCTTCCTCAGCACACCCTACAGGCTTGTCAACCCCATGAATGCACATCTAGAAGAAAAGCTTGAGCAACTAGTATGCCTATTATTGAATTAAACAATAGACCCACTTTTGTTTCCATTCATTCACTAACCCTGTGGTGTGAAGAAGTCTCTGATGAAATTAAAGTTGGCAAGATAGACAGAAGTTTAATTTGGATAGGCCAAGAGGCCAAGGATTTTTCTCCAGGTGGCAAAAGAGTTTGACCAGTTTGATGACAGAATGAAAAAGGTTAGATTTGTGTTTATGAAGATCACGCTGGTAAGTATTTGAAGGAAATGTTGAATATGGTAATGCTGGAGCTAAGAAGACCAATTACAGTATTAGAGAGAGGAGAGGCTATGATGTGCAAGGTGATGTATGCTGTGAATATGTTTTATTGCCATTGGTTAATAAAGAAGTTGCTTTCAGCCAATGGTTTAACAGAGTAAAGTCAGGCAGGAAATCCAAACAGAGATGTAGCAAGAGAGAAGGCAGAGTCAGGGAGATGCCATGTAGCTGCCGAAGAAGAAAGACAACAGCCTCAGAACCTTAAAGGTAAATCACGAGCTTCATGGTAAAATACAAAATAATGGAAATGGGTTAATTTAAGATATAAGAGCTAGTTAGCAATACGCTTAAATTATTGGTCAAACAGTATTATAATTAATACAGTTTCTGTGTGATTATTTCAGGTCAGGGCAACCAGGAAACGAACAAGCAGCCTCTACCTACAGAATAGTGCCAACGTGGGCAACTACATCCACATAAAAACTAAGAGAGTTTAGAAAAAAAATTCTAGATGCGAAAGAACAGAGTTAAGCACAGCTTCTTAGTAGCTGCATTTTTTTCAGATAGGCTCTGTTTGCTGCTGGCAAACAGGGGCACTGCAATTCCTTTAAGAGAGGTCTTCCTGATTCAGCATTAGAAGCAAAAAAATTGCGCAGTTTTGATATGGCAGCTTCCTGGTTTGTGTTAGTTGCATGAACAGCTCTGGGTCTTTCAGGAGACCAAGCATTTGAATGGGGTTTATGAGCAGAGGGCTATAACTTGCTTAATGGCAACACAGACCTGCTGTGTGTCTGGAAATTGACACAGAGCTGTCATTGAACTCTTCTCTGCCATGTTGGACTGGGCAGAGCCAAAAGGCAAAGCAGCCTTAGTCCTAGCCACACTGCATAGCATTTTAAGAAGCACCCATGAACAGAAAAGGATCACAGCTATGTAATAGGACAGATTCAGACATAAAAGACCTCTAAATGAGACACAGTGTGTTTAAAAAATATATGTAGGCTTGGGAGAGAGAAGAAAAGGAGTTTAGAGAGTTATAAAAAGAAGTAAAACACTTTTAAAAAAATAAAACAAAGTCTTTAGAGATACAGAGTACAGACAGTCATTGATTAAAGGAGTAAAGAAAAATAAGCTATGTAAAGATGGAAACTACAAAGAGAGACTGGATCATATATATTATTGTGTTTTCTTTGAATTTTTTTGACTGTGAATGAGCTAAGTACAAAGAGACATTTCATTGTATGGGCTGCTAAATTAAACCAACATATATATTTTAAAGACATCTTGACTTCAAAATTTGGGTCAAAGGATATGTTGCTTTGAAAAAGAGGTTCTGCTTTTTTTTCCCACAGAGGATGAGAACCTGCAGATTCCTTTCAGACTAGTGTGGTTTGATGGACCAAGAGCCCCTGAAAGGTCACCCGGAACACCCCTCAAAATATTACTTTGCCCAATAAACAGTAGAAAGCAGGTTGGAGAGAACTACACCCATATTCCCAAATATTATTTGTAAATGTTTCTTTACATTTAAAGGGGGATCTGCTATAGAGATTTGCATTGATATGAATCTTAGTTTATTGATACAAATTTAAGGTCAATTTTGTTATATTGTATTTCTGCAGAAACATGGACAGCAGCACCCAGTGCTATAGAATGAGCACTTCCAGAAAGAGACCCATAGTGATCTCTAAGCGGGAACGTGATGGTAAGAAAAGTTCTGTGGGGCAGTGGCGGTTGAAATCAGATAATTGCGCTTGTGTGCAATAGGAAGAAAAAACTGGAGGGAACAAAATGTCAGTGTCTCCTGTGTGGTAACAGCCAGCATCCCTAGCCAACACTTCTGTGCATAACTCCAACCCCATGACCCACGGACATCAGCCATGGCAAAGTCAAGAATAATGAGGAGATGCTTAGGAGCAATGGGGAATATAAACTTGGCTTCACGCCCAACTCATGCTGCTTTTTTTGGAAAATAAGACAACGTTGAAGGCACTGCATCTGCAGAAATGCAGTCCTGCGTCTTCAAGAATACTGTCTTTGGAATGGAGTAAGAAAATGGCTTACACACTGGGTAGCAGGCATCTGCCCCAGTTTTACTAGCCATGTCACAAAGGGCCTAAGAGCAGGGTCCACCCCAGATGCTCTGCTACAGCTGTTACCTTTATTTCCTGACCCACACCTTATGTGGTCCACTAGGCATCTTTTCTTTGAATCCAGGATCTGCCTCCCTTACTCCTCACTAGACCCCTTCCTACTCCATTTATTAGTTCACCTCCACATTCCTACGTCTCCTATAACCTTCAGGTTCAGCAACTAAAACCCCAAATGAAGGACAGACTTTCTGGCTCACCAACCCCCAGAACACTCTGCCAGCAAGAGCAGGCCCAGCCAAACTTCCAACTACTGTCCTCTACAGTTCAGTGTAAGGCCCTCTCTGGGTGTAGAAGGCCCTTAAGCATTATTTATTCAATAGAAAAACACTTACCGCTCCTCTAATTTTCTATGCGGCATTTTTCCTATTTACCCAAAACTAAAGCGATGGTCACCATTCTGGAACGCCTAGAATACCCAAGTCACAAGAAAAGGCTATAACCAGACCAGTGGAGCAGACTTCTCTTCGGCAACAGGGCATGCTTCACCCACCCCTCTCCACGGCTAAATTGTTGACAGTAATCCCTGGGGCTACATACATACTAGACAGTAGATGGATGTGAGCCCCGCTCCTCTATCCCCATAGCCTATGCCCTCTGCTATCTTCGCTTACCCACATAAGTGGTAAAGGAACAAAATGCCCTAGTCCAAAGGTCTCTACTTGGCAAGCATGGGTTCTGTCTGGAAAAACCTTTTGGGGATGCAGTCATCAGGGAACCACACTGAATTTCTTGTGACAGGAACTGTGTGGAACAACGCAGGCTGACTCTCGTGTGTGACTGAGAAGTGGCTCCTTCACTTGGGGCATAACTCCAGCTACCTCATCCTACCCTCATCCCGCACATGCCTTGGGGTTTGTTTTTGCTAGCCTAAAACATACTGTTCGAGGCTGAATAGATTAACTTCTTCTATAAATTAATTTCTGCCCCAACACAGGAAGATGTGAGATTAGTGTTTAGATTGAGGACAGCTGTTTCTGGGGTGAGGGTTTGACACAGTTCCTGGATTAAGTGATCTAAAACAAAGGTGCTGGGAACTTAATTCATTCTAGAGACCAAGGACTGTAGAGCCTGGAAGGGAGAGAAAGCCAATGCAAAGGCACTGTAGAATAGAGTGTTGTCAGGGAGGAAATGAACAAGGATTCTCACAGTTATTCCCTCTCCCATAAGGATCAAGATGAAGATATGTCTGTCTGCCAACTTGCAGCCCATTAGCTGAGGGTTGTTTGTGTCTCCATTCAAAGCAGGTCCCCGCTGACATCACCCACCACGTTGTCACAGAAGCCCTGGAGTAATGGAAGGACATCAAAGGCTCACAAGGTCATTTGCCACACAGACAGGGCTCGAATGAGAACTGACCCAGAAGATGAAGTGTGGAGTAGTTTTTTCCCCTTTCCTTTATCATGTTTTTTAATGTGCTGAGTTTTTTTGTTTTGTTTTGTTTTACTAACCATGAGCAGCATTTCAAAGATGTAGCAGTTAGGATTCTTTGCTTTAAATAAATATCTGCCATGGAAAAATCCTTACTCAGGCACCCAATGTCTACATTGTAACCGACTCATATGGCCGGTTTTGTTTATGTGGGACCTTTGCAGATGGTGAGAACTTCTGGGGAATTGAATGCTGTGCAACTGGGATTCTGGTTTCTTGCAAGCAAGTGTCCTACCCACAAATACATGCTCGCGCGCGCGCACACACACACACACACACACACACACACACACACACACACACACAATTGAAGGGATTCCCGTGGCTTATGGAAAACTATCAACAATTCCTAAATTTGATTCTTCAGCCCAGACTTTGATCCGGAACCCCACATACTATGTCTACAGTTGTTTGTCTGACATCTTTACTGTGTGTCTCAAGGGACCTCAAAATTAGTAAGTTCAACATCAAACTGAGTTTCTTCACAAAAGTTTCACTCCTGGGTATTTCATTGTTATAAGCTATTTTAGGCTCCTCCAAAAGTCCATATATTGAAGTCAAAATCCTCAGCACCTCGAAACACAAAACATAACCTTATTCAGAAATCAGATTTTTAAAGGCTCCACTAGGTTAAAGCGGGGCTTTAGAGTGGAGCCTAATCCACTAGGACTACAGTCATAAAAGGAGAGTCTCTTTCACTCTCTTGCTACCGTGCTCTCGTGGGAGGTCTGAGTGGAGCTGGTGGCTTGTTCTTCACCCCTGGACAGAATGACTGGACGAAGACAGACGGAACAGCAGTGGCATCTAACTCATTCTATATTAGTGAGTATTTTTTACCCCTGTTTTATACCTAAATAAATTCTTGAGAACCCTTAACAGACTCTTGTGGCATCTTGTAATATATGGAATCGTATCATTGACATTGGCTAAATAGGGCTGACTGGTAAAGTAATCAGGTTCACAACATTCTTGTGCAAACCACTGAGTTAGCCTCTAACTTCTAACTTAATCTGCACTATTCAAACTTATTATGTTTTTTTTAAGATTTATTTATTTATTATGGCTATAGTGTTCTGTCTGCATGCATACCTGCAGGCCAGAAGAGGGCACCAAATCTCTTTACAGATGGTTGTGAGCCACCATGTGGTTGCTGGGAATTGAACTCAAGACCTCTGGAAGAGCAGTCAGTACTCAACCCCTAAGCTATCTATCCAGCCCTTTGTTATGATTCTTAATATTTGCCTCTAGTTTGACCTCCATGGGAGACTTTAGATACAGGACCTTCAAGGCCTGATCGCCCAATTTTGAGTCCCCTTGCCTATCTATCTATATACCTACTTCCCTCTACAGCCTTCCCCTGCTCAGACCCTCAGCACCTTACCATCCGGCCAACCATCTCCAGCCCTTCAGCTCTGCCTTCACCATCATACGCTTCCCAGGAGTCCTGGAGAAGCCTCCCCACTCAGACTACTCAGAGCGCAACTCCTCAGTCAATGCAATAGCAATGGGATTTGATGGTGGCCAGCACTTGGAAGAGAATACCCAATTCCCCTGCCCCGCAGTGCGGTACACAGCTGCCTCTTACCTCGGCAACCCTGTCTTTCGTAGCCCCCTTCTTGGCTGAAAATTTCAGAAGCTACTTATCTCTCTCAAACATTTCATGCTTCCGTGTTTGCTCATACTGCTGCCATGCTCTGGAGGGCCACATTCATTTGTCTTCACTTACGGCTGCTGCAAGTTGTTCTTTGAGACCCATATCAGACGGCTGCTTCCTCCAGCATCCATTCCACATCCTTGGACTCCTATTGGCCCTTAGCATCCCTCCTCTCCTTTCATTGCTTGCACTCCCTAAGCTTACCTGTTACGCTCTGAATGTTTGCTTTCCACCTCATCATTAGACCATGCACTTTTCCTATTGATCTCTATATCAACTCGCCCTAGTATAATTGTTCTCACCCAGCAGGAGTCAAATATGCATTCTTGGAATGAAACCAGTATGCTTCCTGGAACCAAAGCCCCTGGTCCCAGATGCCAGCCCGCAGCAGGGTGACACTTTTCACACTCTGGACAGCGAGGAATCTGTTTGCTGTGTTTCCTGAACTTAGTGACGTAGTAGGAGCTCTAAGTGAATACACAGGTAGTGGAGCCTAGGTGGCTTTTTAAAGTTTTTCAGGGAAAAAGAAATTGTGAAATGCCCCACTGGGGCCATGAAGCAATCTTTCTTAGTCCAGACCAGTGCCCAAAGCCAGCTGCTTGGGCTGGGAGATAACAGAGCCCCTCACTGAGCGGCCACCAGCAGACTCAGAGGAGTAACAAATTGACAACATTCTGGAGGAAGATTCCTCATTTCCAGCAGTACCGTCTATACCCTGTGGCATGAAGCACCTCCTGCCTTATTAACACCCTTTACATTTTTTTTTTTTTTAGTGTTGAGTCCAAGGTGAAGGGAGGGGACATCTGTACCAGAGTCCTTTAGGAACCAAGAAAATGCAGTGGCAGAGATGAATTGTAGACCCGGAAATAGCATTTTTGGATGAAATGTATAATGTTCACCTTATAAAAAAAAAGAAGAAAAGAAATGTCTAATACAAACCAAATGACACCATATCGGGTCAGACAGAGCAGCAGAAGGGAAGAGAAATACTGAGCATTAGAAGAAATTAATACAGACTCAGTCTCCTTTAAACAGAGCCCACAAAGCACATGCTAAAGACCAGAAAGAAAACACTCATCAGAAGGGGACCTCCTGTCAGCACAGTTAAATACCGTCTGGACTCGCTAGACTTTTAGTTATCTGCTCTGCTTCAAATTATATCAAAACCTGAAGGAAAATAACAACACTCTAGAAGTCTAGTCAGCCTCTCTCAGGGTTCTGCTTGTGAAGCGGGGGGTTTCTGTCCACATTCACAGAGTTTGGTATCATCCACCCACACAGAACCCCTTCAAATTCCCAAGAGGAATTGGTTTTGTCCAGGACCACTGATTCCCATGTTCGCCATCCTCTGAAAACATAAGAAATCCTATGTGTCGCTAGATTATAGAATCCTAGTGAGTAATATACCCCTGTTGGTGTTTCTGTGGTTGCAAGAAACTGAATCCCACTCAGTGTAGCTTGATAGGAGAAATGGGGGAAGACGTTTGTTTATCATACGGCAGCCACTGAGGAAGAATGCAATCTTTCTCAATAAAGAGTTAGAAACAGGAGCTGAAAGTTGTTATGATTCATCCTCTGGCTCTCTCTGCAGACTGGCACCTCCTGATCTTCAACTGTACAATGGACACAACCCACACAGCTACACAAGGGGACACTAAATTACCAGCTTGCTCCCAGGTTCAAGTCTAAATTCCTAGAGAAGAGAATCTGACTATCAAAACTTAGGTAAGATGTTTTCCCTCTCCCAGCCAGTCACGGCTAAGAGGATCTTGCAGTGTAAACAGGATTGCTCTGGACATCCCCAGAGCACCCCAGAGCCACAAGAAACTTTCATGCTGCCTAATGTCCTAAACCAACACTATATGATACACTGCTTTGCCTCTCCTAATCCTAGTCCTACATTGACTCCTGCCAACCTTCCCAAAAAAACTGAACCAATTGTTGTGGAATATTTGTATACTGTGTGAAGATGTATTGCTGTGATTGGTGCAATAAAAAGCTGAGTGGCCAATAGCTAGATAAGGGAGACAGGCAGGACTTTTGGGGAAAGGAAAGAAACTCAGGATGAATCTAGATCATCCTGGCACATACAGGAGATGCCAAGAGACAGAGGGAGTCGGACACACAGAATGAAAGGCAAAAAGACACATGGTAAAATGTAGAGTAATAGAAACAGGTTAGTTTAGGTTATAAGAGCTAATGGGACAAGCCTGAGCTAATGGGACAAGCCTGAGCTAATGGGACAAGCCTGAGCTAATGGGACAAGCCTAAGCTAAGTCTGAGCTTTCACAACTCATAATAAGTCTCCACATAGTTATCTGTGAACTGGTGGTCCAAAGAAAAATCCATCAACACCAAATGAGGAAAGAAGAAAAGATGCTAGGGCAAAGGGATAGAGACATAACCAGATAGCAAGCGTGAATATTAAGGAATTGCCAAGGAAGAGGATAGTCTGTCATCCTAGCAGTCAGGAGACTAAGGCAGGAAGACTGCTTTGAGTTCAAGGCCAGTCTCAACTACATAATGAGTTCAAGGCTAGCCTGGACTACATTGTCAGAACCTATTGGCAAAAATAAAATTTCATGCTGGAGGGATGACTTCGCCTGTGAAGTATCTGCTGTGTAGGCACGAGGACCTGAGTCAATCCCAAATAGTCAAATAAAGACAGGGACTGGTAACACACACCTCTGATCCCAGCACTGGGGAGGCAGAGTTACGAGGATCCCTAGGGCTTGCTGGTTATCCAGGTTAGCCAACTCAGTGAGCTCCTGGTTCAGTGAGAGACCCTGTCTCAGCAAGAAGGAAAAAGAAAAGAAAGAAAGAAAAAGAAAAAGTGGAAACTAATTGAGAAGGACCTCCAACATAAACCTCTGGTTTTGCTGCCACACACAGGTTTGCTCATATGTGTGTGAATGTACGCAAACACTAAGACACAAAAATTTTCAAAGAGTTATTTTATGTGTATACTTGTATGTTCAGGGTATGTTTTGGGGGGTACATGTGTGTGTATGTGTTTGCATGCATATGTGTGCTCATGTGTGTGTGGAGGCCAAAGCTCAAACTCAAGTGTCATTCCCCCAGAGACCAGCCACTTTGTTTTTCAAAGTCTCTCACCTGGGCTCATCACCTAGGCTCCATGAGCCTCCAGTGAGCCCCCAGAGTGCATAACAGAAACCAAGGACTGGTATGGGAAGTCCTTCTGTATTTGTGTTGCTTTTATTGGTTAATGAATAAAGAAGCTGCTTTGGCCTATGATAGGGCAGAATAGAGCTAGGCAGGAAAACTAAACTGAATGCTGGGAGAAAGAAGACGGAGTCAGTGAGATGCCATGTAGCCACCAGAGGAGAAAGATGTGAGTTGTCAGTCAGAACCTTGCTGGTAGGCCACGAGCCTCATGGTAAAATATAAAATAATAGAAATGGGTTAATTTAAGATGTAAGAGATAACTAGAAATATGCTTAAGCTATTGACCAAACAGGACTGCAATTAATACAGTGTCTGAGTGGTTATTTCTGGTCTGGGCAGCCAGGAAATTAATGGGTAGCCTCCACCAGCAGAGAACAGCTAAAGAAGCTAAACGAGACTAAGGTGGGAAAACAGCTGACACCCAGAGCACAAGAGCGTTGATGTGAAAGAAGTGTCCATCCATTGAGCTGGACCAGTGTGGTTATAATGGCTTTGTTTTTCTTTTCCTGTTCTGAAAAAATTCTTGTTTGCATAGCCTTGTTCCTTTTTTCTTTTTCCCTCTTTATTTTTTAATTCATTGTACATATCATAGACATATTTATAATGTGTAACATGAAGTTTTGAAATACAGGTATATTACGGAGTGATTATATTGAGCTAATTAATGTATAAATTACATCACGTTTTGCTTCATTTCTTGTCCTGAGTCTTATTCACTGTCATACTATGAAAGTCATATTCATTACACGAACTTCATATAAACTTTAGTCATTTACTTTGTTGCTTATTTGTTTGTTTGTTTGTAGCACTAACTGGCCTAGAATTCATTATATACATAGACCAAGCTGGATTTAAATTCACAGAGATCCACCTGTCTCTGCCTCCCAAGTGCTGATATCAAAGGATATGCCCTATGATTTTTTTCAGAAAGTCTTACCCTGATTAAGTGAGGCTCTATGCTTGTCCCTGTGCTTGGCACACAGTATGGATGCCCACAGGTTATTAACCCAATGCCTTTGCCTTCCCCTTCCAGAACTAATGTCTGTGGGTGAGAGTGAAAGCTACAGAAACCATGCAGGAAACAGACAGTCCCAAGCTGGAGTCAGTGTGAAGCCCACTGTATCCCTTCAGGCAGATGATGCCTCCCAAATACAGCCACAGCACACACACACACACACACACACACACACACACACAAACACACACCTACCTCTACAGAGTCAGGTAGGTTGGCATCTCCCTCTGACCCCTGTGGATTGATAACCATACCCAGAGTTCTCAGGCAACCCAAAATGTCACCATCATTTAGGGGAAGGGAATCACCCCCTATTGCTTTTTCCCATAATCAGCCTGAGCCCACCGTCACTCTGGTACAACTCATAAACACAAGAGTTTTCTCAGGAATTATCTGCTCATCTCAGCTTGTGTGTAGGGGCAGGTGCACATGTACGCAGATGCATATGCATGCATGTGTATGAAGGTGCATTGTCCACATGTTCATAGAGGTCAGAGGACCATCTCAGGTGTTGTTCCCCAGATTGCTATTCATCATTTTTTAGACAGGGTCTCAGTGACATGAAACTCACCAAGTAGGCTAACCTAACTGATTAGCAAGCCTCAGGGAACCCTTGTCCCCATTTCTTGTTGCTGGGATTACAAGTACCTGTCATCATTCTGGCTATTTTCTTTTTCAAAAAAGATTCTAGGGATGGACCTCAGGTCCTTGTACTTGCAATTCAAAAATGTTATCAACTGAACTCTCTCAGCTCCCAATTCAGCCTGCTTTAAAGAGAAATAATGCGAAAAGGGAACAAAGACCTTTATGTCAGCTACAGGACAAACTCAAAGCTCTCTGACCAGAGGAGAAGGTCCTGTTGAGAATTCTCTCTTGCCATAAGATAGCTTTAACTTCACACCCATGTAACCGGCTGCTCTCATTTTATATACCTTCAGCTGGGTCTGCACCTTGATGTATCAGTTTCTTCCTTCTAGAAAAAGATAAGCCACCAAGCAGCAGCAGATGAGATTTTCAGGAGAGGTTTATGTGAATTTCATAGTCTCCATCATCCTTATTAAGTAACACCAGCGCCTCTTTAATGCTTATTAAAATTAATATTGCTTGGGCAAGCCCAAAGTGGTGGGGATGTTTTAACAAGTCTGCACATCATAGTTCTGTCCAGCATGGAGTCTGGGTCTGAGAACATGATGGGTTTGATGTGGTTGCAAAGGAAAGACCATCATGCAGAGAACGCATAGATGGTCTAAACAGTACCTGGAGAACACTCTCAGGATGAACTACTGCCTCACAGTTGGAGCAACTAGGCATCCAAAGGCACAGTGCCAGGACAGTGGCATCTTCTGGGGGTTGGGGGACAGAGTTTACCCTGTACTCACTCCTGGTGCCTGGTGGTTGGCTGGGGTCTGTGGTTTACAGAGAGATTGCTGCGATCTCTTCTTTCATCCACCAAGTGTGCGTGGTGGCACACACATCTACTTACCAAATAAGGAAAAAGAACATAATTCTTAAATAACCTATTTCCAAATAAAGATGTCCTCTGAGGCTTGGGAATTGAGATTTCAATGCATCTTTTTGGAGGAACACAGTTTGTACTATAACAAGAACCTGCTTCCCTTTCTTTGCCCACATTAGAGACAACACCAAGTGTCACTGATGACACCAAGTGTCACTGAAAGGCAGCAGGCTTCAGAGCATGTCCTCTGCAGAGCTCAGCCTCTACAGTGAGTGCTGGCCTCTCCATGAAATCATGTTTGGGATGAGTGGCAATCACAGTCGCCAAGCAAGAACCAGCTCCAACATTAATGTTGTTAGAGAATGCCGGTCCTGATTCCTCAAATCAGGAGCAAAGGCACTAACTCCTACCGTAAGGAAGAACAATGACTCAGTAAATGGTCCTCACATTAGTCAGCCTGTTTACAGCAATCATTGCTGATATTCCTGGACCTCAGCTAGGAACCTTAAAGTTCTGCATAGCAAGCATCCTCCTATCTTACCTCAAGCTGGTCCCGTCTTACAAATGAACCTTAAAACTCATGCTAGTTTTTATGCTACTCTGTAGTGTAAGTTTATTTGCTTTAGTATCTAAATAAAACTTTAAATAACTTACAAAAGAGCGTAATTAATTCTCTGGGAGGAGATAACATGTTTATATCCTAAGGCTTGTGTATTCCTGCATTATAGATGGTCTATTTGAAACAGACCAGACTAAAGACAGAGCTGAGATTAATGACCTCAGTGCTCTGTCTTTTCAGTGGATCTGTAAATACGTGTTATCCAATAAAAGGTAAATCTCAAAGAAATGAAGAGAGGCACAGGAGGGACATGTCTTTGTAGTGTTTTACCCTGTGTAATACGGACCTTTAAAATGGAACAAGAGAGCTGTGAGGAAGACCAGGCTGAATTTGAACTCAAAGGCAACATGAGGGTAAGAAATATAGACTCTGTCTTCGTGGAACAAGGATATTTTGACCGGTTCCAGGCAAGGCAAACTTTCTCTATGGAAATCTAGGTGGGACATCACTTGCCACACCCACACCACAGCCCTGAATTACGTTTTTATGGACAGAATACATGGAGTGCCTTCTTAACCCTCTGAAAAGTAAATGTTTTCAGGTCAACTGGGGAAGAAAATCAAGGTCAAATTCATGAATGAGGAGGGGGCAGAAAGAAGGGGGAGGGAGAGGAAGAGGGAAACATGGAGGAAGGGGGAGAAGAAAAGAGAGGAGAGAGCACAGGAGAACCCCTCTGTTTGATCTTCGCCTTTCTCTCTTGCTCCCACCAAGATGGTCACTTGTAGCCAGGCATTCACCTAACTGCCAGTAAGGGGAGAGCACTTACCTCTGGCCATGTCTCCACCGTGAGGAGAGAACCATTATAGCTTCAATTTCTCTACACAGTCACTTGCCATGTGGTTTTGGGTACAGACACATTCCCGGGAAGTGGGGTAGAGTGGAGAAACCAACCCCAGCTTTCTAGACAAAGGAAGAGAAATGGAGAACCTTGGGAAGTAAGGAGAACCTACCCATACAACCACCTGCCTCCCACCTCCCTTTGCAGGGACTTGTTAAGTCTAACCTGAGACATCATCACATCTCAGTCCCTTGACAGTGATTGGTTTAAACATGAGTGTGGCCTACTATTCCACCCAATGAGAAGTGGAAGGTTGTGGCAGCAACAGAAGGAAGATTTTTGTCAAAGAATTCTTAGATTTTAGAAGGAAAGAGAAAAATACGGTCCTGGTAGAATATATTATGTTTGTGGGCTGAAATACCAGAAACCACGCTGGGACCACAACCAAAACTAGCAAAGAACAAAGTTGTCACTCTGAGACTGGCAGAATGAAAAAAAAGAAAAGACTTAGACCCACAGAATTAAGCAGTCTGGATTGGACTGTGTCCATGAGTTGCTTGTTAGGATGGCTAACCATGTTTCTGCTAACATGTTTCTGCTGTGTCTTATTTCCTTTCATTTCATTTTGTAGTCAGCTGAAACTGTTTTGGGAAACAATGTTAAAAGAAGCTGAGGAAGGAGGCCCATGAGCTTGGGTCAGCCTGGGCTACATAGATATCTGAAGAAAAAGAAAACAGAAAGTCGCCTAACAGTAACGCCCTCTGGTACATTAGAAGATTTGAAGGTTGCAAGACCAAAGGCCCAGGGTCAGACCCTCGGGTGACTGAGACAGTCCTACGCTCCCTTTATCTTACTTGAAGTCCCTCCTCTGGGTTCTAGACAGCATTTGCTTGAAGGAAAAGTGAGAAGACAGTAACTGAAGAAAAGGGGCCCCGAGACTGTGGCAGCATCCTTAAAATGGCTTCTTGGGCAGGCAAGGGGCTATCCCACCCGTGATGCTGTAAGAAACAGCAAGGTCAGCTCTCTGAGAGGGGCTGGCACAACCTGTGTGCTAGGAAAGACATTTAGATTGCTGCATGGTTTCCACAGGAATGAGCTTTAAACCGGCATTTCATCTTCACCAAATAGATGGTCCATAAATGTTTAAATAAATGTATACAGAAGAATTCTATGAATATAAAAGTCCCAGCTCTCTGTATGTTTTTCCAAACTCATCAGAGCACAGACCCCGTTTCTGTGAAGCTGTGAGAGCAGCTGCTCGACTCTGCATTCTGCTTCGTGTGCACGTTTCCACACATGTGAGCAGAGTTCACATACCATCCTGTCTTCGTGTGCACGTTTCCACACATGTGAGCAGAGTTCACATACCATCCTGTCTTCGTGTGCACGTTTCCACACATGTGAGCAGAGTTCACATACCATCCTGTCTTCGTGTGCACGTTTCCACACATGTGAGCAGAGTTCACATACCATCCTGTCTTAGTGGTCATAGAGGGCCCTGATACATCCTGATCCACTGAACCATTTCAGCTGCTGGATATTTGGGCAGTTTTCATCTTCCCCTATTAGGGACGAGCTGCCATATATATCCTGTACGAATGATTTTATTTTCTCACCTTTAGGAAAGAATCCCAAAATAGGGTGACCAAGGCAGAGGATATGAGTGGTTGCATAGCTCTTGTTAAAAGTCTCCAGCTTATACTTCAAGATAAAGGACAATTACAGAATAGCCAGCAATACAAGTGGTTTCTTTTCCCAAATCAGAGGTGTTTGTATGTCTTATTTAGTTTGACTAATATAATGTTAATACGCCATAGCTGTTAAAATGAGTATTTCTCTAATCTTACTCAGATTTGGATACTTTTTAGAACATTTTATTGTGTTTTCTTTTATGTGTGTATGTTCCCATGTATGCACATGTATGGGGAAAGTGCATATACACATATGTGGGTATACATGTGGAGACCTGAAGTCAATGCTGAGTGTTTTCCTTAATCATTTCCCACCTTATTTTTTAGACAGGTCTCACTATGTAGCTCTGACTGACCTGGAACTCACTATGTAGACCAGGTTAGCCTAGAACTTACAGCTGTCAACTTCCCTCTGTCTCTGCCTCCTGGTTGCTAAGGTAAAAGACTCCACCACACCTAGTTTAGGAGAAAAGACTCAGTGGTTAGAGAACTTGCTGCTCTTACATCGGACCCAGGTTCAGTTCCCAGCACTTAGATGGTAGCTCACAACTGCCTGTAACTCCAGCTTTAGAGTATCAGTGCCCTCTTCTCGCCTCTATGGGCACCAAGCATGCTTGTGGTACACACACATACATACAGGCAAAACACTCATACACATAAAATTAACATATAGTTATTTTTAGAATCGGGTTGTGTGCATGCACATACATGCATGCCATGTGTGAATGAGGTGCCGAAGAGGGCCAAAAGACATCGGCTCCCATGAAGGTGGAATTATAGGCTGGTTATAAGGCACCCAATATGTATGATGGGACCAGCACTCAGGTTCTTTGGAAGACCAGCTGGTGCTCTTAACCACTGAGCTACCTGTCCCGCCCTTCCACCTTAATTTTTGAGACAGGGGCACTCACAGAAGCTAGCCAGCAAACCCTGCTAGACAGCAAACCCTGTCTCCACCTCCCTACCATTGGGATTACAGGTAAAGGCTACCACAGCTATCTTTCACCAAGTCCTAGGGCTCAAACTCAGAACCTCATGCTTAGAGGGCAAACACTAGCCACTGAGCCGACACGCCAATTTACTGTTTCAAAACAGCAAAGCAAAAACAGACTTCCACAGAGCAAATCTATCCACAATGGTAATATGGCGACATGGGCCCTCTGAGGTGTAGCTGATAAAGTGTAGAAATAAAAGATGCTGTGGATGAAAGGTGATTCATTATATTTGAACAAATTATTTATATCCTTCATAAGTTGTCAAATAAAATTCAAATAAAAACTGAATAATTCTTTACCTATATGGAGCTGTAAGCCTTATTCATAATAGTTTGAATAATTTCCTAACTTTTCACTTCAATTGTTTTTCACTTGCCAGAGTCACAATCCTTTTATGACTGATTCAATTCATATCATTTCTGAAGATGTCATCTCTTACTTTATTTTTTTATATTCTTTTATTTTTCATTCAAAAAAATTTACACTTCCTCCCCTTCTCCCAGTCCCCTCCTGCTCCCCCACTAACCCTCCTCCCTCCCCCTCCTTCCTTAAGAGGGGGCAGGGTACCCTGCCCTGTGGGAAGCCCAAGGCCCTCCCCACTCCATCCCGGCCTAGGAAGGTGTGCATCCATATAGACTAGATTCCCAAAAAGCTAATACATGCAGAAGAGATAGGTCCCAGTGCCATTATAATTGGCTTCTCAGTCAGCCCCCATTGACAGCCACATTCAGAGATTCCGGGTTGATCACATGCTCATTCAGTCCTGGTCCAGCTGGATTTGGTGAGCTCCCATTAGATCAGGCACACTGTCACGGTTGGTGGACCAGCCTCTCCTGGTCCCGATTTCCTTGCTCATCTTCTTCCACCTTCTGCTCTTCGACTGGACCTTGGGAGCTCAGTCCATTGCTCTGATGTGAATGTGGGTCTCTGTTTCTATCTCCATCCATCGGACGAAATTTCTATGGTGATGATCAAGATATTCATCAATGTGACTATGGGACAAGGCTAGTTCAGGCACCTTCTCCTCTGCTGCTCAAGTACCTAGCTGGGGACATCCCTGTGGACACCTGTGATCCCCTCTAGAGCCAAGACTCTTGCCAATCCTAAAATGACTCCCTTAATGTAGATATCTTATTCCCTTCTTCAATATCCACCCTTCCTCCATCTCTACCCTCTCACTCCCCCAAGCTCTCCCCAGTCCATCCCTTCTCCCTTCTCCCTCCCTCTCTCCCTTTCACCCC
>PVIU01008737.1:0-81107 GCA_004026605.1 Ondatra zibethicus
GCTGTTGTCTCCCAAAATATGTTTCATTATTATTATAAATTTCTATAGTTGATTTTGACTTTAACCATATTGTCATTAGTACAAACTGTGTTTCAGCGTAAAAACAGCTACCTGTTTTCTTGGACTCTGTTTTCCTTGGTGGAAAATTTGCCAGAATTTGGCTAATTTAATTAAAAACATTAATCCATTAGAACATAGGAAAATGAATGGATTGTCTATTTGTCCCTGGCTAACTTTCAGTCTGAATAATTAACTGCTAATTATAGGCTTGTGTCCACATTCTAAGAATTTTTCATGTTCAAAATTAAATTTTCAGGTACTTGTTCCCAGGCCTGATCACGTGGGTTCAATCCCTGAGACATGTGGGGGCTGCAGTGTTGGTGCGTGTGTGCACTTGTTATAAGTGCAAGGGGTCTCGTAAGAGCTAACTCTAAAGTGGAAGTGTCCTGATGAGGAAGGTAGCATCAGGTTTGCAGTGGAGAAGAAAGAAACTAAGGAACACCTTAGAAGTACACACTTGGCAGGACTGTCCCTGGAAGAAAGCAACTACATGTAGTGACTGTGAAGAAGCTCATATCCTGGTGGAGTGTAGCACAGTTACTACTTCACAGAGACTATATAACTTTCTCACTTGTTGCTATTCTGCATCTGTGTATGTAGCTGAGAAAAAAATCCCCATTTTATAGATATCTTAGTAATTTTCTGATGTAAACTTTGCTATATCATCATTGGCTATTAAGTAATTTCTAGATGGTTGGACTTGTTCCTTTGTTTTGTTGCAAGATGGTCCTACTACTTGGCTTTGACTAGACTGGAATCTGATAGGGCTGTCCCTCAAACTCACAGAGAACTGCCTGCCTTTGCCTCCAGAGTTGAGGGGATTAAAGTTCTGTACCACCTTAGCCCATCATTAAGTAATTTTTAGACTTTCCCCAAGTTTACATTTTGAAAATGTAAATGCCTCTTAGGGAAGAAAACAGCAGTGGAAGTGCCCTTCTTCCTACAGAGATGATAGAAACTTCAAAAATGCATACAGTAAGGAAAATTGGAAAAAAAATGTAAGCTTTTGAATTGGAGCAAATTTTAATAGAAATTATTTCTGCCAGGTTTCCTATCTCAGAAATCTAAAGCGACAGCTTAGAGAATAATAATTTCAATCACTTAAATTATTAAATTGAAGTCATAAAAGTCACACAGTGTGAGATTGTTCTAATTAGGTTATTCTCATTTTCCAGAGCCTTTGGAACAAGTTCTTCCAGGATAAAGAATTGCGGTCCATGATTGAGCAGGACGTCAAAAGAACGTAGGTAGAGCTGTTTGTCCACTGATTCAGAATGGTGTTACTTCTCTGTAGTTTACCACAGTGTGAGATCCATAGAGAACCCTAAATTGTCTTGTTTTCTACTTAGTTAATGCAAAGTTGTTTTTCTAAATAAATTTTGAGTCCACAAATTTTTTCTTAAAGATTTCAAAATAAAGTGAGTATCAACCAAAGAATGCTAGCTTTATCAATTTCTGATAGTTCACATTATTCTAAAAGGATTATATTGTGTGATTATTTATATTGATAATACTTGGACAGCTTATCTCTGTGTATATATGTGAATTGCCTTCTAGCCAAATTACTCTGTATCCTCCTTCCTGTTTACTGTGGTTACCCTTGCTTTTCTCTGGTGCTGTTCAGGTGTGTGAATAACCTGTTCTGGTGCTCTATCCAGCACTCATAAGAAAACACCTCTTTTGGCACAGTAAATGTTCTGTCACTATTGCAAACCAGCCTTTTCTCTCTGCACTATCTCTTGGGAAATACTCTCAATATCCTCTCTCTCTCCTTGTTCTTTTCTGTGAATGGGGATAATAGTAACTACCTCCCAAAGTTTGTATGGATTAATCTCTTAACGCTTATTGTCCTTTTGCCAGAATTTCTTGGGAGCAGAGTATGTCATATTTTGACTGTCTGTGTAGAACTTGCCAGTTAGTAATCCTTAGTCTAAACATTCCAAATCCTAAATGTTTCAGAATTCAGAACTTTTTGAATATTGATTCAAAACCCTCAAAATTTTGATTTTGGATTTTGAATTAGGGACGCTCCACATGCATGCAAAATAAAGTAGTGTTTTAGCTAATAAAGTTAATCATTGGAGCTGCAAACCTGCAAGAGAGTGCATTAGAAATACTTAACATTCTGCAATTTTTCCAGTGTCTTCCATTGTAATTCTGTCTCTAACAATGTCAGGCCTCAGAGAGACTTACATAGATCTAACCTATGTGGGAAGTAGAAAGTATAAAAAGACAAGATCTCCTGAATAAATTGGGAGCATGGGGACCTTGGAGGAGGGTTGAGGGAGGGAGGGATGTGGCAGGGAGGGGAGCAGAGAAAAATAAAAATAAAAAAAAAAGAAGCTAAAAAAAAAGATTATTAATGTTATTTGTCTAGCCCAGAAGTTGAACTTAGTATAGGGCCCATATAAATTTTATTTTTGCCAAATTGTCAAATACAAAGAAAAAGTATATAAATATCATTTAAAAAATCTGAAAAAAAAATGTCAGGCCTCTAGCTTTCTAGCACTCAAATCGTTCTTTTTTATCCCAGAACCACGAAGAATCAGATGACTTGAACTACTACCAAATTTCCTACACCATTCAATAGATAGAATAAATGCTTAAAAACGACAATATTCAAAAGAATCAGGAGTTGAGATCAGCTAAACTACAGTTAATGTGTGAAGTGGGAGTCATTTTAATTATCTTGCCACTCCCAGTTAGCTCAGGAGTCCCCCATTTTTTAAAATGAGCCCTTCTCAGAAGTTAGTTCTTGGTCTCCTTAGTGCCGATTTTTAGGAACAAAAGCACCTTTGTATTGGCACATATGAGGCACATGGAAAATATTGATTCTTTTAAAAAACAAAGGGATTTCCTTATTGACCATACAACTTTGTTAATCATTGTCTAAAAAACAAACCTCATGGTAATAAAACAGAATTGCATGTTACTAGCCAAAATAGTAACGGTGTCTGATTTTAAAAGTGTCAGAGCTATTCTATCTCAGAGGAGGAATTTTAATTCAACTTTCTGCAAATCGTAAATGGAAGTGGGTGGATCATGGCACTGGCCTAGAACCACACATTCAGAAACCATAGTGTTCCAGAGTGATCAAAAAATATAAAATAAGAGAGGAGTATGAATTCCTATAAGCAACCCAAGAAAGAGCTTGTTCATCATTTTGCTTGTAGCTCAAATATTTCTTCTTGGCTGTGTAAGAAACTGTTAGATCTTGAAAACACACACACACAAAAGCTGTTGTGTTTTTTTATTTGTTTTCTGCTTTTCCTTTTCCCAAAGAATGTAAGATATGTACATCAATACATTTAGATTTAATTTTTCTCCTGTTCTTTTTTTCTTTCTTTTTCTTCTAGAATATTTGAAGGTAAATACAAGATTCAGGGTAGGTATATGGGAGAGTCTAAAGTGTAGCTGTTTAGAGTAGTAGCTGGAAGTCTGAGCGATTCCTCGCTAGGTTTCCTTGAAGTCTCTTTATACATGAGAAGAAGTACCATACCTTCTCTATTCAAGATTTCACACTCCTTTAATCCCAGTACTACAGAGGCTGAGATAGGGCAATGTCTGGGAAATCGAGGCCAGCCTGGTTTATGTAGCAAGGCGCTGTCTCAAAGAAAACAAAACAAAAACTGAAGAACAAGAAAAAAAAATTGCAGAATACGCAGTATTGAAGATAGAGTAACTAGTTTTACCCAAATTGCAAAATAATCAAAGTCTAATAGCTTGAATATTATTACCACATTGCATCTGTTAGTGTTGATGGTTGGTTGTTTTTGAAACAGGGTCACATTTAGCCTTGGTTGTCCTTGAATTCCCTACACAGCCAAGAATGGCCTTGAACTCATGATCTTCTTGCCTTAAGTCCCAAGTGCTAGGATTAAAAGCACGAATCACCATCCCTATCTCCTAGTGATCTAAATCCGTCATTATCAGTTGAATCTATAAAGCTACTGGTAATAACAATGGAAGGGGGAAAAGTGCAGTTCAGAGAATTTATACTTTCTTAAGTTGTTACTTAAGAATTTTGGGTTTTTAAAACATACTGGGTTGTAGGACACTAAAGAATAAAAGTCTGATCACAGGATTTATTTTTACTGTGCTGAAAGAAAGAATACAATAAGCACTTATAAAACTGGTGGAGAGTTATTAAGGATGGTAACAGGTCTGGAGGAGCAAAGTGGAATAATGGGTAGGTACTGAGAGAATAGCTCAAGTTATATTTTCTTTAAGAACTGTGATTAGAGAAGGCATCTCTTAGAAGAAGAAATTTGTACTGAGATGTGAAAAGAAAATCTTCATGACCACCCTTTTAGATCTAGTGGAGGAGTATTTCAGGCAGTGGGAGCATCTATTCAAAACTTCCCCTGAAAATGAGTGTTGAGAAACAAAATGAAGTTAGGTATTACTAGGACTAAGTAATTTAAAGAAGGGACTCTAAAAAGATGGGAACCCTACACAAACATTGCTTGGATTGGTTTCCATTTTTAATGGGCAGCTGTTGGAAGATAATTTGAGTCTTCAGAAGAAAAGGATACTAGTGAGTTAAACTAAAAACACAGCATTGAAGATGGTGTAAATAGATTGGTGACACACATTTTATGTTTCTAAATACAAACCAGGTTACTCTGTGGGTTTTTTCCTCACTCACTAGTTCTGTTTAATTATTGCTGCTCTGCTTGGAGTTTTTAGCCTCCTATCTCAAGGTTGTTGTTTAATTGTTCTCATTGGATCTATTGATATCTTTTCTACTCCAGTCCAATCCATGTGCTCAGTCCAATCACTCTTCTCAAAGCAGGTTTATAATCCACTGCTTTATAATCTAAAACCTGTGACTGTCTATGGCCATAGAGAAATGGATTTTCCTGTCTTCTAGAACACACATGTAATTATCTTCACAGTGTTATTTCCTGGCTTCTAGAACACACATGTAATTATCTTCACAGTGTTATTTCCTGTCTTCTAGAACACACATGATATTATCTTCACAGTGTTATTTCCTGTCTTCTAGAACACACATGATATTATCTTCACAGTGTTATTTCCTGTCTTCTAGAACACACATGTAGTTATCTTCACAGTGTTATTTCCTGTCTTCTAGAACACACATGTAATTATCTTCACAATGTTATTTCCTGGCTTCTAGAACACACATGTAGTTATCTTCACAGTGTTATTTCCTGGCTTCTAGAACACACATGTAATTATCTTCACAGTGTTATTTCCTGGCTTCTAGAACACACATGTAATTATCTTCACAGTGTTATTTCCTGGCTTCTAGAACACACATGTAATTATCTTCACAGTGTTATTTCTTGGCTTCTAGAACACACATGTAATTATCTTCACAGTGTTATTTCTGTCATTGTCCCAAGCTCATGCTGTGCCTAGCACTCCACTCACCACTGCTTGCCCTTGACTCCCTGCCACTCACCCTGTTTTATGGACTTTTCGTTTGTGATTTTGAAGTGCCTAGTTTGCATTTTGTTCAATTTTCCTGTAACTTTTACATGTTATTTAACTTAGGTCTTACATTTATTTAAGTCTGTCTCATATACATTTATAACATTTTTATTAATTTCCAGGATTTTCAGGCGTGGTAGATGTCAAAATAAGTATAACATGTACCCAGTAAGAAATTCAAGTCTAATAGGGAAAGCAGAAAAAAGAGATTATAATGAGATCAGTTAGTGCCATAGGAGAAGCCATGTGTCCAAGACCTCTGGTGTTAGTCTATGTCTACTTCTGATCTTATGGATAGACCCTGATATTGTTTTATTGTTGTCGTTTGTTTGTTTGTTTTGATTTAGGCTGGATTTTTTTTTGTTTTGTTTCTTTGTTTTGTTTTGGTCTCAAAATACATTGCCAGATTGATGCACAATACCAGCCAATGATGGAAATAGCCAATGATGATCAGTGTTTCTTCGATTTCACTAGGCTTTTTAACATTTTTTTAATCTCACAAGACATATACACCTCTTTAAGAAAAATACTTCTAAGACCAAACTTCTAGTCTGAGCTTAATTAAGGTAATTTGACCATTGGATTTATTTCATCTGGCTATTCACTGTGTTAAATATTTTCCTCTTATATTATTTTAACATGTTTTAATCCACTACTCAATTTTTACTTCAAGAAGTTTATATTCATTTCAAATTAATTGTTCCTTATCTCAGGCTAATGAAGTTGTAACTATCCCAATTTTTATTACAGAAACAAAACCTTGCTACAAGGTAAATCAAGGAATCCAGTCTCTTTCTAATTTAGAGTTTGGATTGTTCTGGGGGGAAAAATGCCATGTTTTAATTCAAAAGCTCCCATGTTAACAATTTTAAATTTTTAACATTATTTAAAATAACTGAGTTCAGGATGCAATAGCATTTTCATACTACATGCCAGAGAAATATGTTATTTGGTCTATCAAGGTCTATTCTAAAAATACACAACATCTATAGTACCATTTGTAGATTAACATACTATGAGCTTTCCAAATAGTCTCATCTTTTCTTTAGATATATTCTGTCTCCTAAAATAGATGATTAAAGTTCTTTTCTTTAGATATATTCTGTCTCCTAAAATAGATGATTAAAGTTCTTTGAGTTAGTATTTTCCTTTTAACTTCGGTCATACTTAAAAGTTTGCCTGTTTGCCTCTAGGATTTGCTCATCATTATCTTTAACTTTTGATCTTTTTTATTCTCAGTCATTGTTAACATCTTAGATAGTTCTATGTGAGTCTACATGATGCAATTTAGTTATTTTCACTTTTTTTGAAAGAATATTTTTATTTTATAGTTTGCTTTTATTTATAATTTATTATAGGCCAAACAAACATTGTATCCTCATTTTTAAAATAGATATCTTTTGGCATTTTGAGATCTCATTAATAATAGCAGAATTCTCTTTTAACCTGTAGGTATGTATTAGTCACTTTGTTAGAAACCACATTATGAGCAACTAAGGTAATTTTGAATAAAATTTTAAAATTCTCATTTACATTAATCACATTTAAATCTTAAGAGCTATTGGACAGACCTATGTAGAGTGTTTCAAACTTTGTAGAAGGCTGTGTTGAACAGCACTGTATAGATAACTGTTATTTTTGTACAGTAAAGTATATGAATATGTCTTAGGTTTTACTCATATTGCATATGGAAATGGCATATGCTGACTGTTTGCATTGTTTTCCCTCCCCTTGAGAAGTCTCCAGTTTTATAATTTACAAGACTTACGTAAGTTTTGGTCAAGTGTAATTCTCTATTACATTGTGATGTGCTGATAGCAAGTAGACCATTGTTGAAAACCCTCATATATTAGTACTATCTAAACAATTTTCCAGAACTAATTTATTTAATTACTATTCTTTTAAATGTGAAGTCTCCCTTTGCCTTCACTCCTTTTCTGCAGAAGTACTCCCAGAATGTCCTAACTGTTGGAATATTTTACACAGGTTCCTTAGAATCTTATTTTTTATTTAAAATAAAACAAATTCCTCTGGGGGAAGGGGTGTTTTACAAGCAATTTTAAAGCAGAATTGATTTTGGTGTGTGTTAATGCAGACAATCTGCCCAGTGTTAAAATGTTACAGGGGAAAAAAATACAAGCTGCCATATTCATGTGATCACACCAAAATAGCAGCTTGTATTTATATTTTCAGTCTCCTTGAGGTGGACTGCAGGCACACATGAATGAAGAGATGTGCTTCGTGTTGTGATTTTATTTAATGCAGACAAAGTACACGCTTGTGCATTCACGAGCAGCCTCACATATGCACTTGTTCACAGCCGAGAAAGTGAAAACTACAACACAAGCCGCTCTCCACGCGTTGTCAGCAACCTGTGTGTGTTTCTTAAATAATAGAGGGGGAGAAAACAGACTTCAGGAATAGGAAAAACAGTTCCTCTGTCCAATGGCCCCCAGTCCTTCACATTTCACATTTAAGGTAAAAACAAAATAATTATTATTGCTGCATACAGAACTTAGAAATACGTATTTTCCTATACTGCTTTTGTTTTTGTTCCTCTTAGTGAAAATAGATGGGTTTTCCCCTAAAATAATACATCCTGATTACAGTTTCCTCTCCCTCTTCTCTAGCAGTTCCTCCCTACTACTCCTCCCACCCAAATCCACCCCTTTCTGTCTCTCATTAGAAAACAACCAGTATTATAAGAGATAATAATAAAATAAATAAAACAAAACTAACAGAAGTAGGGCTCATGAGAAGGCACAAGACACAGAGATCCACTTCTTCACACACTCATAAATCACATAAAGACACTAAATTGGAAGCCATAATATGTATGCAAAGGACCTCAGTCTTCATGAGTTCATATGAGCTTTGACTGTGTTGATTTTTTTTTTCTTGGTGTCTGCCTCCCCATCTAGCACTTACTGTCTTTCCACCTCCTCTTCAGAAGGGCTCCCTGATTCCTGAGGGAAGGGATTTGATGGAGACATCCCATTTAGGGCTGAGTGTTGCAAGGTGTCTTATTCTCTGCTTAATGTCTGACTGTGGGTCTCTGTGTTTGTGCCATCTGCTACAGGATGAAGCTACTCTGATGATGGCAGAGCAAAGCACTGATCTGCATATATAGCAAAATGTTATTAGGAGTCATTTTATTTATTTATGTACTTATTTATTTAGAACAGTTGTATCTGGTTATCCCAGGTTCAGGGCAGTTTGGGGTATGGAATTATTTTCATGGAGTGGGCTCTCTGTCAAATCATATATTGGTTGGTTACTGTGGCATAACATGGCTTCACAAGATGGACACTACACATGATATGGGCTGAAAGGCAGAACATACACTGGGTAACAGTGTCAGTTGTGGGGAGTGGTGGTGGGAGCAGGACAGAGAGATTATGGGCTGTGCTCTGGTGTTCTGTGGGAGTCTTCGAGAGACTGTGGCAGTTCCTTTAAAAGCAGGCCTCTTTTCCCTAGTTCTTGAAAGATTGCGCTGCACACTGACTCAGAATGATGAACTGGAGCAGACTACAAGCCAACTGCATGCCAATCAACTGGGAGAATGCCATTCCAAACACCACTCCAGCAATGATCCCCATGGTAGTCTCCATGAAACTGGTCACCAGATCATAACAGCCGTTCTGGGCTCACTTTGGTGGCAGCCACAGTCAGATTATGCAGTCCAGGAGTTACAATCAGTTTCCTTCATACAGCAACTGGGGGTGGGAGGGTGCCGTGTTCCAGGAAGTAGGGGCTACTGCTCTAGTTGGTGTAGTTCTGCATGCCACAGCAGGTTAGTCTGCACTGTGCATGGTCCACTGCCCAGCTAGCTCAGTCAGTAGAGTATGAGATTCTTAATCTCAGGATCATGGCTCAAGCCCTATGGTGGGTGCCGAGTAAAGAGGGAAGTCTGGGGATTGTGTTACCTTTCTTTAATATCACACAATAATTACAAGATAGAACTGGGAGTCAAAGTTGTATCACCAGCTGCTCCATTGTTCCCACTGGGGGACCAGCTCTCTACTGCTGCAGTGGTAACCTCATTTTCAAATGGCATTAGGGAAGCTCCAAGCCATGGGGCTCTACCAGCTCCTGCAGCATCCAAGACAGCATGCAATCCCTTGCCCTGGTTCTTATTGGGTCACATCCTCAGAGAAGACCACACCCATTGGGTCAAGCCTCCCCAGTGCACTTGCCTATCAGATTGAATTCCCAAATAGTTACTCCCACAAGCTTTGTGTCCCCATTACACTAGCATATATTGCAGACAGGACACTATTGTCAACCAAAGGGTTTGTATCTGGCCTGGTGTTTACACTTCTCTTTTGGTAGCATACAAAATACTCTCCTGTGCCAAAGACACTGGAGTGTAGGAGTAAAGGCTCTATGTAGTTACCATGTTCATTGAATTATAGGTGTTGTCTTCAACAGTGTGGCCATGCTACCAGTTTGTGGAAAGTAATCTCCTGTCTTGCCAACAGCCTGGGTTGTTTGTCAAATTCCCATGGGGCCCCTTTGGCCAACAACTCAGTTATATGTAACCCAATCCCAGTACTGGAAGCTTCATTTGGTAACAGGAGATGTTCATTTGGGGCTTTGTTGCCTCACTATTTGGCAATTTCATTTAGATCCAGTTCATAGATGTATATATTTTTTGGTTGCTTCTATTGTATTAGGTTTCCATAGTACCCCTCAAGTAGATCTTAATTTCAGCTGTCTCTCCCTGTCCCTGCCTCCTCTTTCCTTTTCCACGTTTCCTCCTGTTTCAGAACTCCCATGCATCCATAACTATCTATTTTATTTCCCTTTCCTAAGGAGGGCTATCTGTCTACCCTAGACCCTTACACTGTACCTAACCTTTCGGAATCTACATGTTGTAACTTGGTTATCATTGACTCAACAGCTAATATATACATAAAAGCAAATACATACTGCATTTGTCTTTTGGGGTCTATGGTAACTCACTCAGGATGGTTTTTTTTTTTTAGTTTATTCCTACCAATTTCATGATTTAATTTTTTTATGGCTAAGTAAGACTTCATTGTGTAAATTTACCATATTTTTATAATCCATTGTTCTGCTGAGGAACATCTAGGTTATTTCCAGTTCCTGGCTACTGTGAATAGAGCAGCAGTGAACATGTGAACTAATGTCCCTGTGGTAGGATGAAGCATTCATTGGGTATATGCCTAACAGTGGTGTAGCTAGATCTTGAGATAGATGGATTCTCATCTTGCTGAGGAACTGCCACATTGATTTCCATAGTGGCTGTACAAGTTTGCACACCCACCAGCAGTGGATGAGTGTTCCCCTTACTCCATATCTCTACCAGCATGAGCTGTCACTTTAATTGATCTTAACCATTCTGACAGCTGTAAGATGAAATTGCAAAGTACTTTTGATTTGCATTTCCCTGATAGCTAAGGATGTTGAACATTTCTTTAAGTGTTTCTCAACCATTTGAGTTTCCTCTTTGAAGAATTCTCTTTTTAGGTCTGTGTGTACCCCATTTTTAAAACTAGCTTGTTTTCTTGATGTCTTGCTTTTTGAGTTCTTTATAAATTTTAGATGTTATCCCTCTATCAAATGTATAGTTCGTAAAGACCTTTTCCCATTCTGTAGGCTACAGCTATATTTGAAAAACCTTGTCCTTGGTCATACAGACGTTTTTCAGCTTCATGAGGTCCTATTTGCTAATTGTTGATTTTAGTGCCTGTGCGAATGCTACTTTGTTCAGAAAGTTTTTTCCTGTACTAATGAATTCAAACCTATTCCTTACTTTCTCTTCTATTCTGTGTGTCTGGTTTTATGTTGAGGTATTTGATCCATTTGAAGTTGGTTTTTGTGCAAGGTGATAAATATGGATCTGTTTGGATTCTTTTACATGTAGACATCTGGTTTGACCTCCACCATATGTTGAAGATGCAGTCTTTATTCCAGTGTATGTCTGTCTTACTTCTTTATAAGAAAAATCAGATGTCCATGGCAGTGTGTACTTATATCCTGGTCTTCAATTTGATTCCATTGATTAACATTGTTTTTCTGCCAGTACATGTTGTTTTTATTACTATAGCTCTGTCATGCAACTTGAAATAAGGAATGTGATACCTTCAGTGTTCTTTCATAATTCCTGATTGTTTTAACTTTCCTGTTTTTTTTTTTTGTGTGTGTGCGTGTGTGTTTCTATGTGAAGCTGAAAATTGTTCTTTTGAGATCTGTGAAGAATTGTGTTGGAATTTTTATGGAGATTCCATTGGTTCTGTAAATTGCTTTTGGTAGGATGACCATTTTTACTGTATTAATCCTACATATTATTATTATAATAGTATCCAGTCCATGAGCTTGGGATAGTTTTCCTTTTTCTTATATCTTCTTTATTTCTTCAACGTTTTAATGTTTTTATCGTAGAAACCTTTCACTTACTTGATCAAATTTATCCTAAGCTATTTACATTATTTTACATTATTTGAAAGGCATTTTTCCCTGATTTATTTCTCAGTCCATTTGTCACTTGTATGTAGGAAGACTACTGATTTTTATGAGTTAATCTTATATCCAGATACTTAAAGTGTCATCAGCTGTGTGAGTTTGTCAGTGAAATTTTTAGGTTCACTTATGTATATTATCATATCATCCATTAATAAAGATATTTCTAGTTTTTCTTTTCCAATTTTCAAACCCTTCAACTTTAGTTGTCTTCTTGCTCTAGTTAAGATTTCAAGTATTAGGGCTGGAGAGATGGCTCAGTGCTTAAGATCACTTGTTGCAGAGGGGACCCCAGTTCAATTCCCAGCACCCACATGGCAGCTCACAACTGCCTATGACTCCAGTTGCAGGAATCTTACACCATCACACAGACTATAGATGCTAGCAAAACACCAATGCACATAAAATAGAAATAAATAAATCATTATAAAAAAAGATTTCAAGTACCATATTGAATAATTATGGAAAGAGTGAACAACCTTGTCTTGTTCCTGATTTTAGAAGCCTTGTGTTTCTCTCCATTTAAATTGATGTTGGCTAAAGACTTGCTGTAAACTGCCTTTATCATGTTTAGGTATGTCACCTCAATCCCTAATCTCTCCAGTATTATTATCATGAAATGGTGTTGGATTTTGTCAAAGGTCTTTTCTATCTATATCTAATGAGATACCATGGGTTTTTCCTTTCAATTTGTTTATTTGGTGGATTCCATTTATTAATTTACATATGTTAAACCATTCCTGCATCTCTGGGATGAAGCCTACTTAGTAGTCTGATAGTGTAACAGGTTTCCTAAAACATCCAAGCAGATCTGAACTTGAAGGTACTTTGGTGCATCATCAGGAATAATGATTTGAATTTCCTTTCAAAATGCTTTGTTCAGTTTAAACTGAAATAAAGACTGTGTTTCCAATTTTGACACAGTTTTACATACAGAGTGTGCATATGTCTTCCCACATGTCTCCCCCTCCCCAGTTTTTCACTTTTATTGTTTTACTGGAGAGACATTTGGAAGATAGATGACAACAGGGTAGAAGGCTCAGTGCGTTACTCATGGCTTAGCAGAACCAGAAAGAAGTAGAAATGAAAACCTTTGTTTTACACTAGTGACAGTTGTACCTCCTCACTTCCCCCACCTTTCCACACCTTTACTTGTCTTCTCAGCCAGATTCCCAGCCCCTCCCATTCCTTGTTAGTCTCTTGCTGATTCTCCCCATGGCATGTCATCACAACAACTTCTACTTTCATTTCTTTGACTTTAAAAAAATCAGAGCTCACTTCTGTTTAAGGCATGTATTTTTAATTTTAAAAATAAATTGAAGACAACAAAACTCTACTCAGTCTTTTCTTCTGCTTCATCTTCCCACCCAAGGCTCTCATTTCATAGGCACATGGTGTTGTTTACTTGTGTTTATCCTTTTAGCAATTGATTTGGTGAGTTACTATGACCCTCACCTGTTGTAGAAGTTAAAAATTCTAATAAAGACTGCTTATTCTTTCATATAATTGTGAATTATCATTTAAAATTATCTACAAATTTGCAGTTGTACTCCCAGCTTTTTCTAAGCTCCAAATTCTTAGGTATCCTCGTAGTCTTCCATGGTGGGCATACTTAATTCTTTAAACTCTTCTTTAGTTTAAGAAATGTTTATTGAATACTTTCAGTGCACAAAACACATATGAAACAAATTGAACAGAGCATAAATGAATTGCATATCGCAGCTTATTTAGAAAGTGGTGACAATTAAAATCTGTACTTTCAGTGTTTCTCTCCTCGGAAGTATTGGCATTTTAGAGTAAGTGATTGCTGTGAGAGGCTATCAGGTACAGTGTGACCCTGTAGTCTACCTGTTAGAGCACTGGGAGGCACATTTCTTAAGCCTTTTCAGGAGCCTTCCCCCTCTTCCCCCATTGAAGAATTGTCTGTAACGTTATTTAAGTTAGTACAAAAGTGTTTCACAGATAAGCTTCTGGTTTCATCTTTAATCTTTATTTTCTGTCTGTGTCCTAGATTTGATGCCAAAAGTGCCAAAGCATTACCACTGTTTGCTGAGAGTCAGAAGTTTCTCCAAGTCAGCAGCTTCTTGCACATGGATGCCTTTTGCTCTCTTTGTTCATCCTGCTCTAGCTAAGGAGACCCATGAGAGCACTCCTTCTGTACTGTGCCTGGATTTGCCTCGGCAATGTCACCTAGCTTGTTAGAGATGTGGATTTGTTTCAGTATGCTCAGAGGCTCCATTGTATCAGAATATGTGTCCTGCAGAGTAGGGGCACCGTTCCCTTCTTTCTTCCTATACTGTTTTCCATATTGTCAATGAAGCCCTTGCCGACAACTGTTCCTGGGTTGTCTTTACCAGTCTCTGTCATACCCTTCATTCTTTCACCAGCCTTCTCCTGAAGAGCATTCTGGCTTCCAAATCCTGATTACTTTTCAACAGACATTGGTTTAAACACCATCTTATATTGGAGACTTTTGTTGTTTACCTTTTTTGTCCATTTTATAATTTGACTACATTTCTCCTTCCCTTTTTCTCCCTTCAAACCCTTCTATATACTCTTCTCCACTTTCCCCCAAATTTATGTCTTCTAATATATGTGCTTTCCTTCTTTGTTAGACTACATAAACAATAAGCCTCAGTAAGGTATTGTAGTTATTTTAGTGGTTGATGGTATACTAGGGAGTTTTTATCAACTCATTTTCAGGTTTGGATGAGTGCTTATTTTAGTTTTCTGGTTTTTGAAATATGGGTACAACATTAGTTATTTTTCCAACAAGTCCTTCTATGCTTCTTTGTCCTGTTTCATGACTATAAACCCTGCCAGGGCCTTTATTTTTTCTCCTGGGGCACCTTATTGAATACTTAAATCTTCACTAATTCATCTGGGCCCAATGCATTGTCTGTTTTAATACTTTTAATTACCTAATTATGTACTATAATTTGGGGCCAAAGCCTTTCTTTATTTCACTCATTTCTTAACCTTTTTCTTGCTTAGAAAGTATTTTTTTGCATCTTTGTTCTATGAAAACTATTAATATAATCTAGATATTTGTCTATCTAGATTATATTAAATCTTCTGATGCAATTTCTAGAAACACTTTGAATTCATTATGGTTTTTATTTTTAATTAACTTTTTGTAATCACATTCGGAAGCCGTTTACTTTGGCCAAATTTTTTGATTACCCACATTCATTTGTGATCATAAGCAGTTTAAGAAGTTGAGTACTGGGCGCTGGAGAGGTGGCTTAGCAGTAAGACCACTAGCTGCTCTTTTAGAGGACATCAGTTCAATTCCCAGCACCCATATCAGGTTCCTCACAACCACCTGTAACTCCAGCTACAGAGGACCCCATGCCTTTGTTCTCTGTGGCTCTTATTTGAACATAACTGCACACATACACACAGTATTTTTTAATTGTATTTTTTGAAAGCTAAGTACTCCACACTTGTACTATTTTACTTGTACGACCCCACAACCTTCAAGTTCCATTGTTTTAGATTGCACATAAAAGTAAGAACATGGAGGTTCTGCCTCTCTGTTTATAGCATTATTTTCCTTATTCCCATTTATATGGAGCCACTAGAACTTCCTGTTTTAATGCTGAAAGTTCTTTCATTGTACATTCATAGTACATTTCTTCTCAACCTTTCATCCATTCATGTATATTTAGCTTGAGGTGATAACTTAGCGTATGTTTTATGTTCTATATTGGACCTAGAAGTACAGACGTTTCTTTGATATGTCAGATCTTACAGCCCGTGTGAAGAAGTAAATACTATTTTTGAGGATCCTTCATACCATTTTCTATAATGGTAGTATTAATTACATTCTTGCCAACAATAGTCAGGGATTCCATTTTTTGCATGTTATCACTAATACTTCATTCTTTAGTCTTTTTGAGAATATCCATCCTGTCAGGTATGAAGTGATATCTCATTGATTTACAGGTCCCTAATTTCTAAGAAGTCTAGAGTCCTTCATTTGTCTGTTAGCCACTGTGTGTCTTCTTTAGAGAAATGTCTCTTCAGGCCATTTATCTTTAAGAGTCAAATCTAAAAACAGTCATTGCCCAGGCCAGTTTAAGCTTTCTTCTACATTTTCTTCTAGTAATGTAAGTTTCAGGTTTTATGTTAAAATTTAATCATTTAAAAAATTTACAAGGTCTTGTTTTTTTTTTTATATATAAGGTCCCAGTTTTAATCTTTTCCCCTACAGATATCTAATGTTCTCTGTCTTTCTCGTCCTTCCTTCCTTCCTTTCTTTTCTTCCATCCTTTCTTCTTTTTTCCTTCCTTCCTTCCTTCCTTCCTTCCTTCCTTCCTTCCTTCCTTCCTTTCTTTCTTTCTTTCTTTCTTTCTTTCTTTCTTTCTTTCTTTCTTCCTTCCTTCCTTTCTTTCTTTCTTTCTTTCTTTCTTTCTTTCTTCCTTCCTTCCTTCCTTCCTTTCTTTCTTTCTTTCTTTCTTTCTTTCTTTCTTTCTTTCTTTCTTTCTTTCTTTCTTCCTTCCTTCCTTCCTTCCTTTCTTTCTTCCTTCCTTCCTTCCTTCCTTCCTTCCTTCCTTCCTTCCTTCCTTCCTTCCTTCCTTCCTTCCTTCCTTCCTTCCTTCCTTCCTTCCTTTCTTTCTTTCTTTCTTAGGGGGGAGGTGTTTGGAGACAGGTCTCTGTGTAGCCCTAGCTGTCCTGGAACTCACTCTGAAGACCATAATGGCCTCAGACTCACAGAGATCCACCTGCTTCTGCCTCCAGAATGCTGGGATTAAAGGCATGAAACACTACCACCCACCAAAAGACTACTTCTTTTCCCTTTGTATATTCTTTTTCTCATTGTCAAAAATCAAAGGACAGTGCTTTCTTCTGTTGGTTGTTGTGTCTGTTTTTATACCAATACCATACAACTTTAATTGTTGCCCAAACAACTTTACTTGTAAATGTTCATTGCAATGAATTGTTGGTCTGGTTCAAGGCCTCTGGCTCCTGATACATCGTCAGTACTGGACTTACTGAAACTCCTCTTGGATACCCTGCCATTGCCCCAATTCATGGAGATCCTGCAGCTGTGGTTCTGCAGGACCAGTCCTTTCACAAACTGTAACAGATCACAGATAGGGAAGACATTGGGGTGGGCCAACTCAAAGCCCTGGATGTTGGCCTAGGTGGTAGCTGGATTTGTTAGTCAGACCCTTCACCAGGAACACCACCCTCAGGCCAGGATCAGGCCTATCTCTCCCGGGTTCAAGGTGAGGGGTAGATCTAGCTCTCTTGTGTGCAGGACCAGCTCTCCCACTGCTGCAGCTGGCAGGGGTAGGATGTGTTGGGGGTGGGGCATTTTTCCCAGGGCTATAGATTGGTGGGGCCAACTCTTCCACTGAGAGAGCAAGGGAAGTTCTCCTGTGTCCAGGCTTTCAGGACCAGCTCTCCCATGGCCTCCCATAGTAACACAGGCCACAAACCATCACAGATCCCAGCTGGGTAGGGCCACAGACCCCAGACATGGCCTCCAGCCACAGCTCAGGCCTGGACAAAACTTGGTCCCAGGTGTCAGTATAGGCCGCTCATATTAGCCTGTTGTCACTACCTTTGCGCCTTAGTTCTGCTTCTCCCCACAGTGCTCACCGCTCTGCTGCTCTCCCATTTCTCCTCCACATACCTGTTCCTCGAAGCGGCACCTGTTCTCTAGGGTTGTGGGGTGCTGTGTGGGCCTTGGCTGGCTTCTACCTTCCTTGGCTTGTAAATATGATTTTTGTACCTATCATAAATGACATGGGGGTGTAATATGATGCTTGCATTAATCCTATACATTTCTTTGAATAGTTTTACAAAATTGTCTTCAAATCCTATTTTCATTTTTCTGGCCAAATATAAAAGTAACTTTTCTTGGACTTCGATTTTTTAGTGATAGAATAATTAAATTTTGCTTCACTTCTATTTATATTGTGAATTTTCTTTCCTCCTATTGTCCTACTTGGGGTTTTTTTGGCGGGGGTGCAACTCAACCGGAAGCTTTGGGGGATATGGTTTGAGACAGGATTTCTTTGTGTAACCACCCAGACTGCCCTGGAACTATCTTTGTAAGCCAGGCTGGCCTCTCAAGTGCTACAATTAAAGGTGTGAGCCACCACCACCCATCAGTCGGGAACTTTTACAGTCTCAATATTAGTGTTTTTCATTGTCACATTTTTTGAAGCTATCATTGCCTTTCTCTTCTTGCTTGAAGTTATAGTTATTCATCTTTCAGAATTTTAAATTTTGTTCTATTTGATCAGTGTTGTATGTCTTTTAATAATTCAAAACGAGATTTGCCTTTCTAATGGTGACTGAACTACACTGATTTTGAAAATACTTTATCCATCCCAAATCTATACTAGTTTGCATGGCTAAAAACAAGATAAAATGCCTTGAAATCCTTTGGAAGCTAGAAGAGCTAGAGGCTGTTGTAAAGCTCACAGAAGATAGCGACTGCTCCTAGAAGAGCTGTGTGTGGCTGCTTCTTTTCTATCTGCTACTAGGAATAGCAGCTTGCATATTGATTGTACAGCAAGTATTTCTTGTAGTAAATGTGTTATTGCTCTGTTATCACTCTACTTTATTGATCAACATTCTGAACTTAGTTCTTGTGTGCATCTCAAATCAGGATATTTTTCCTCGAAGTGTATTTCTCAGGCTTTTTATTTGTTTGTTTTGGTTTTTCGAGGCAGGGTTTCTCTGTAGCTTTGGAGCCTGTCCTGGAACTTGCTCTTGTAGTCCAGGCTGGCCTCGAACTCACAGAGATCCGCCTGCCTCTGCCTTCCAAGTACTTGGATTAATGTTGTGCCCCACCACAGCCTGGCTCTCAGGCTTACTATTAACCATAGGGATGAAATGACTTAGTGCTGAGCTCTGCTATCTGGCTACTCATACTGGCCATTACTAATTTCTTTAGGCTCCATTCTGTTGCTAATTGATCTGAAATGGACTGGATAATTTCTGGATTTTTCCAACTTACACTTCTGTGATTATCATTTCTTATGATACTTATGATAACTTATGAAAAAGCACATACTTGTGTTTCTTTTTCAGAAACCTTCTTTTTCCTGTATATTTCTTCCTCAGTTACTTAATGCTGTAGTTTCAAAAGATTTTGATGATCAAATCATACTTCTCAAAAAAAACAAGACATAGGGCAACATGAAATTTCATGAATTGGCACTTGAAAATTGGAGAGTATACATGTAGATGTGCTTATATAATATGCTGGTGCTTAATCCATTTTTGGTTGATTTTTACTAATAATGACCAATTTAAATTATTTATCTGAATTTTAATTCTTACACCTCTCTTACTTTTAACCTCCCAAGTGATTAGTATGCCTTTAAATAAAACCATGAATTGTATGCAATGTAATTTAATTTTTCATATTTAGATGGCAAACACTCGCTATATACATAATTTATAAATACATGAGGCAAACTTAGTATATCAGTTTTTATGATCATTGTATTACAACGCCCAAACAGTACTTATTTTTGTTAGTGTGCATAAAACATTTCCAAATAATAGACAAAAAAAGGACCACACAAAATTATTGAGCCAGCTGATTCAGAATTTTTTCCTGCATCTACTTTAACAACGGAAATAAGCTTAATTCACATTATGAGGGACAGACACAGAAATTTCCTCACTAAAATGTTCTTTTCTTCCCTTAATAGCTGTTTCCCTAAGAATAGCAGTTTACTTCATTAATTGCATATTTATCCATTATCCTGATTACTGCCTGCAGGTCAGATGGGGAGTCAGGTTATCTGGAGGGTTGTCACAGCAAGGTTTATGCACAGTTCTTGAGTTCACCCTGCTCAGATTCTTAAGTTGTTTCCCAACCCCCAAAGAGGTTCTGTTGCTGCTAAGGATGAGTGTGAAAACCTGAGTCTAGGTAATGCACATCAAAGGAAAATTTTTAAAAACTCATACAAACTCAGAAGAAATTGACTTATTTTATAAGAAATAGGATCTAAAAAAATTGTTCCTCGTTGCTGCCTAATATAGGTCAACTACAAGTATAGCCTGGACTACAGGGCTGCTGGCTCTCACAGCAGACAGCACTGGATGGGCCTGAGGCACAGAGCAGTAAGCTCTAGTAATATGGAGCACTCAGATGGTACTAGTCTGTAATAATAATGCGCTATTCCTCCATGCTCTAGGGAGTAGTCATGAGCTATTCCTCCATGCTCTAGGTATTAGTAATGCTCTATTCCTCCATGCTCTAGGGAGTAGTCATGAGCTATTCCTCCATGCTCTAGGTATTAGTAATGCTCTATTCCTCCATGCTCTAGGTATTAGTAATGCTCTATTCCTCCATGCTCTAGGGAGTAGTAATGCGCTATTCCTCCATGTTCTAGGGAGTAGTAATGCGCTATTCCTCCATGCTCTAGGTATTAGTAATGCTCTATTCCTCCAAGTTCTAGGGAGTAGTCATGAGCTATTCCTCCATGTTCTAGGTATTAGTAATTTTCTCTATTCCTCCATGCTCTAGGGAGTAGTCATGAGCTATTCCTCCATGCTCTAGGGAGTAGTAATGCCCTCTTCCTCCATGCTCTTGGTAGTAGTAATACACTATTCCTCCATGCTCTTGGTAGTAATAATGTCTTCTGCCTCCCTGTTCTAGATAGTAGTAATGCCCTATTTCTCCACGTTCCAGGTAGTAGTAATGCTCTCTGCCTCCATGCTCTAGTGATAATAAAACCCTCTGCCTTTATGTTATACTCGGTTAAACCTTTTTTCCAAACCTGGCCCACCTTTTCGTCTATACCATACTCCTATTTCATGTAACTTACCTTTCTCTCCTATTTCCAGTTATCTGTTTGGTACACTGACCACCTTGTTTGCCTTATTATCCTTCTGTCTGATCTGGTTGCCTTTCACACTAATATTCCATGTTCTTCTGCACAAATTGTTGACTGACCCAGTTGACTCTTGGAAATGACATGCTTCTGCTCCTCCCATTGTGTGTGTGTTGCTCATTGGTTTCTTTCAGTTGTACGTTGTCACATCCCAGGTAACTTATTCAGCCCTTTTCAAGCAGATTATCTACCATTCAGTAAAATCACAGTCAATAAAAGACATTTCATCAAGACTTACTAACTTGTGTTCCATTTAATTCTGCATTTTAATCAGATGAAACTGATGGTACTGCAATATACAGTTGAAATCCTGATACCAAGAAAAATAGTTACAATGATTATTTTTGAAAATTATTACTTATACAAATAGCATATTTTCAAAAAAACCAAATGGGGTAACTATGTGGTCACATACACATATAATTATAGTACCCAGAAAACTGAAGCAGGAGGATTGCCATTTCCACACTAGACTGGGTTGCTTAGTGAGACCAGACTGTTTCTTTGAAAGAAACAGACAATATCCCCAAAACAGGCTAAAAACAAAACAACTTCTCACTCCCCAAAAGGTTGACTGTGTGTCATTTATTTCTAAAATTACTGTAATTCCTACATTTAAGCATATGAAACTACTATTTAAATATATGAAAAAATGAAATGTTTACTTGTTGAAGGATATCATGTGCCTGAGCATTTTAATGGTTTTTCTTTTTCTTTATCACCTCTTTAATTCTCTCATAGCTGATCAAAGCTGAGGTGAAACATTCTGCAGACCTTGGATATTCCTGAAACTGCTGGTTAGGTTCAATATGTGTTCATTGTTTTCTTTTTTTCAGATTTCCTGAAATGCAGTTTTTCCAACAAGAAAATGTGAGAAAGATTCTTACAGATGTTCTGTTTTGTTATGCTAGAGAAAATGAGCAGTTGCTTTATAAACAGGTAATGAAAATATCTTACAGGTGGCACCCTATTGACTCAGAATATCCATACAGTTGTATTAAGAACTATGTTTGTTACTCTGTGTACATGGCTTTTGTTGTTCAGTGCGTACAGTTGATGCCAGAACTGCTGCTCACGTGCTAGGTTTTACTCTGGGATTTGGCCTCACCCAGCTCTGTCACATGTGTTCATATTAGTTACATCCCAGCAGCAGCCGTTTAGAATTTAAATTGAAAATATGCATCTCATTCAAATGTCTGCAGATATATTTGGTAATAAAGTTATAAAAACTGTATAAAGAAAACTGTAAATGATTTTTAAGTACTAAAGCAATAGCTAAATAAATAGAAATATAACAGCATGTTTTTCAGTGGGAAATTTTAAATACGAATGTTTCTTCTTTCTAGATTAATGTATGATCTCAGTAATAGTCTGGGATATGTATCTTATTAAAATATGCCATAGTTCCTTCACATTTAGGGCTTCAAAGATGAGCATGGGGATGGAGAGGCTCCGGAATCAGCACTCATGTTTGAGTCTTCCATTTTGTCCCTTGCTCTCCTGGTCTGTTTTTGTGCTGAATCACAGTCTTCATTTACTGTAACAGTAAATACTATACTGTCACAGGATGGCTTGACATCCAACACAGTAAGTTTTCTATTGTTTTTGCTCAGGATTGCTTTATCAGGTCTTTTTATGCTTCTATGTGAATTTTATGATTTTGGGGGTATTTTGATTAAGATTACTTACTTTTGTTAGGATGGTCATTTTTACAATATAAATTCCACCAATTCATGAGCATGGGGCAGGTGGGTCTTTCCATCTTCTAGTGTCTTCTTCAGTCTCTTTCATCAGTTCTCTTTTAAAAAAGGTAAAACTAAATCAAGGAAGTCTTCCATAATGTAAACAAGTTCTATACAGAGAAAATAATGTAACATCATACTCCATCATTATTGTTTGTAGACCAGTATATTTATATCAAAGACTATGTAGGAGTATGGAAGATTATATTTCTGGATAAGTTGAAACAAGCCTATCAATTACTGAATATAAAAGTATTGACATCTTATACCTGGGTTTCACTTTAAAAGACTTGATTCCTATAGGTTTTTTCTTAGACAAATAATACCTTGCTGTAGAAGGATTGACTATTTAACCGTATTAAATTTAAGGGGTAAAAGCCTTCAGTTTCATCACAAGCTGTTAAAGCTATTATTTTGTACTAGGTGACACCCCGTTTAACATCGACCATATTGTTAATAGTTATGGGATTTTATTGAATTAATGAGACTGTTATCATGTAGTAGAATGTCTTGCTGAGTTAATTGAAATTGCAGAGATTATATAAATGGTATTAATGAACTTTGACTGCCTGATGTTGCAGCTTTAATAAAGACTGCTTGGTGGGCTAAATGAGCACAGGCAGATAAAAGAACAGGTTCAATTTTGTGAGCCTACAGGCTGTTGAAGAAAACTTTGTTACCTTTGTGTTCACAGGCATGGGTTTGGAGTACCGAGACTACTAAAGAGCATGCAGGATAACAGCTTTAACTAAGCAGAGATGTGGCGGGGTGGGGACATCAAAGCACATATATTAAGAAGAATACATTGTTTACTGTGTTTTTTCAAGTCAAATAATCATTATACTTGATGGATATTTCTCTTTTAAAGTTGTATATATACTTCCCGTTTCCATATTTTTGTTTATATCTGATTTTTGTTTTTATTTTTTCCTGTTGAAGCCATGCCCTTGTGTGTCGAACCCTCTGTCATTGAACTTTGTCCTTTATCTACTTGTAATTATGAATCAAGTCTTACTAGACTAAAATTGAGAGCAAAACTAAAAATTTTCCTGGGCTAGTGAGACGTCTCAGTGATTAAGAGCATGTGTCGCTCTTGCAGGAGATATGGGTTGGTTCCTAGCATCCCCTGGATGCTAACAACTGTATATGACTACAGTTCCATAAGATCTGGTGCCCTTTTTTTGACGTCTGTGGGCAGGGCACATGGTGAACAGGTGTACATGTAGGGATGAATGAGTACTCAACTCATACACATAAAATTTAAATAAATCTTTTTTTTTTTCCAAGACAGTTTCTCTCTGTAACAGCCCTGGCTGTTCTGGAATTCACTCGTAGACCAGGCTGCCCTCAAACTCACAGAGATCCACCTGGCTCTGCCTCCCAAGTATTGAGATTAAAGGTGTGCACTACCACCACCCAGCTTAGAGTAAATTTCAAAACAAAACAAACAAAATCTAATAATTTTTCCCAGGTATTTCAGAAATGCTGTAGATTTTTTAGAACTAAAAACTAAACTTCTAAAAGATTCTGTTAGGGGCTGGAGAGATGGCTCAGCAGCTAAGAACACTGACTGCTCTTTCAGAGGACCTGGGTTCAATTCCCACAGTTACATAGCAACTCATAACCTTTCATGACTCCAGCTCTTCTCATGCCTCTGTGGGCACCAGTCACACACTTGATGCAAAGATACACACGCAGCCAAACACTTATACACATAAAATAATATGATTTTATTTTAAAAGATGCTGTCTTCATATTGTTTAGAGGATTCTACATTTTTATTCAGTAAAATATATCTTTATTTATTGATTTGAGATATGATTAAGTAATACTTATATTTAATATTGTTGTTCACCTTTTCAAGATATAAATATGTTAGCTGGTAGCTCACTCGTTTATATATATAGATATATATATATGCACATATATACACACACGTACATACATACATGGGCCTCTAAAAGGATATAAGAGTTTGTGTAAATCACCGTGGACACACCTTTAATCCCAGCACTCAGGAGGCTGAGACAGGGGGTTCTCTGTGAGTGTGAGGTCAGCCTGGTCTACAAGAGCTAGTTCCAGGACATGCTCCAAAGCCACAGAGAAACCCCGTCTCGATTTTGTGTAAGTCATCCCACAGAATCCTTAGAGGAATGATTGTAAGACATCATGTTTATTCCAAAGTCCATGGATACTCAAGTCTCATATTTGAAATGCAATGCTTGCACATGACCTACAAAAAATTGTCCATATAGACTTAATGAAATCACTACTTACTAATAATAACTAGTATAAGTTTTAATGTAAAGAATTGATAAATTGTATTATTTAGAGAAAACTGAATAGAAGGATACTAAATTTAGTGTGGATGCAGTTCCCTTGAGTTGTTTTATACTTTTGTGTGTGTGTGTGTGTATAGATGCAATTCCTTTTCGTTATTTTGTGTAGTGTGTGTATATGTCCCGTGTGTGCTTGTGTATGTGTGTGTAGGGCAGAAGCTGACTTAAGTGTCTACCTCAGTTGCTTTCTAATAGACTTTTCAAGAGACTAACATTCATTGAATTGGAGCTAATTGACTGGCATGCCTGTGGTATTCTCCTGTCTCCATGTTCCCTGGGCTGGTCTTATAAGTGCAGGCCACCACACCTAGGTTTTTACATAGGTATTAAAGTTCACACTTAGGTCCTCATGTTTATGCAGCAAAAACTTTATTGACTGACCCATATCCTCAGCTTTCTATTTTGCTACTGTTTTCAACCCACCGGTTGTTGAGGCCACAGCTGCAGAACTTGGATATAGAATGTATTCACATACTTAGTCCCATGTCTTTGCGTATACACATACTAGTTTATAACTTAACCATTCTAACACACGTTTTGTTAATGTGTGTCTCCTGCTAATGAATAAAGTCCCATTCAGGTTAGGAAACAGTCTACTTTCTTAATTGCTATATCCCTAGCACATGTGGCATTTGTCATGTGATAAGCAAATGACAAATGATACTTGAATGATAGGAAAATTTAGAGAGAGAAGTGCCACAGAAACTAAATAGTCAATGGTAGTTAAAGAAGGCAGAAATATACAAAGAGATAAAAATAATTACTTTTTAAATTTAATATTTATATATTTTGAGACTTTCATACATGAATACTTTATTTACATCATTTGCACCTCTCCCTCTCTTCCCGCCAGATCCTCTTGTATCCCTCTCCTCTTCCTTTCAAATGTATTATTTGTTCTTATTTGTTATTGTTACATATATACACATATGTGTGTGTATATATGTATATTATAGGTGTGTATATATATGTACATTATATATGTATATATATGCATGTTTACCACGTATGGGGTTTGTATAATAATGTTTCTATGTATGTTAATGGTTGATATTTGGGATTGGATAAGCTGTATAAAGTAGCAATTGATTTCCTTTCTCTTAGCAGCCATTAATTGCCTCTAGCAATTAATCATTTGTGGGCCGGAGGCTTGTGAAGTTTCCCCTGTCCACATTAGTATGTCAGGTGATATTGTGATTACACATGCCTTCTTTAGGCAACCATATTGTTGAGATTTCATGGGTGCATCTTCCTTGTTAGCTCTAGAAGATCCTCAACAGTAGGCATCCTATCCTTCTGCTCTTACAATCTTCCCACCATTTTTCCTAGATTTTACCCATGCCTTAGATGTTGGTAGTTGCACTGTAGATGTACCAAATGGATTTGTACACCCCTGGTCAGTTAGTCACTTGAGTTTTTACCAGGTGTGATTCTCTGAACTAGTCTCAGAAATGCAAAATGAAGCTTCTTTGATGATGGATCAGAATTGCACCTACCTTTGGTTATAAGGACACATATTTGAATTCAAAAGAAATTACATTGGTTTAGGAAAGGCAGAACTAGGGTCCTGTGGAGGGGGGCTTAAGTTCAATTAAATGAGCATTGCTCATCCCCTAGATATAATTGGCACTATTGAACAAACTTTTGGGGGTATCTTGCCAATGTGGTCATTGTTGTAGTTTGTGGCTTCAAATATGGATAGCCCAGTTTTGTTTTGTTTTGTTGTTGACTTTTTATTGAGCCCTTTATATATTCTAGATATTTGTCTTCTGTTAGATGAAAAACTCACAAATATCCCCGCTCTGTGGCCTTTCTCTTAGCTTAATGGATTGTTTTCTTTGCTTTACCAAAGCATTTTAGTTTTATAACATCCCCTTTGTCAGTTGTTGAACTTAATTTCTGGTAGAATGGAGTTCTATATAGAGTCCTTTTCTCCATCTGTGTTTTGCCACGTACTTCCTATGTCTTCTAGAAATTGACACATTTCAGGTTACTGTTGTGCTCTGTGAGACATTCAGAGTTAATTATTATTTTGTTGTTTTTGCAAGATGATAGATATTAGTCTACTGTCTTCTATGTGTGGGCATTCATTTCTACTAGTACCAATTATTGAAAATGTTTCTTTACTCCACTGTATATTTTTGGCATCTCTGTCTAATGTCAGATAATTATAATTGTGTGCACTCATATTTGAGTCTTTTCTGTATTCCACTAATCCACATCTCTGTCTTTGTATCAGCCCTTGTGCATGGAAGTCTTTCCATCTTCTCTTGTTTTTCTCAGCGTCATCATTCAGAGTTGTAAAGTTTTTATTGTAAAAGGTCATTCACTTCCATGGTGAGCATTATTCTTATATAGAATAAAGCTTGTGTAGGCCAAGTCTATAATATTCAAGTCTTGTTTAATAATATGAATCTAATGGAACACTAATTATCTTTGTTGTGTTTCTATTGCTATGATAAAACACATGGTTAAAAGCAAGTTGGGTAGAAAGCTTTAGGAACCTGGAGAAAGGAACTAATGCATAGACCTTGGGTTAGTGCTGCCTACTGGCTTTCTCCTCATGGCTTACTCAGCCCACTTTACATCCAGGACTACCAGCTCAGGTATGACACCACCCCAACATTGGTTGGGGCCCTTCTACATTAATCATTAATCAAGAAGATGCCATATGGAATTCCTATAGGCCAATCTTTTGGAGGCGTTTTCACACTTAAGAGTGTGGTGTGGCATATCAAAATTGAAAGAAAAATGCTAAACATGGTAAATATTTTAATAAAAATTTCAATAGGCTTAATGTCTTCAATTGGTAAAAAAGTGTGACACACTTCAGGAGGTCAAGCACTGTGGGGATGGCTCAGTTTTTGCAGTGTTTGCTGCTCAAGAAATCCTAAATTCTGATCTCTAGAACCATGTCAGTGACAAGTGGATGTGGTCTGTCTGCAGTTCTAGCCTTGGAATACAGAGCTATTTGGAATCTCTACTCTAACCTGGCTAACATGACTAGCCATAGCTTCAAGCCCTGTATTTCATTGAGAGATCTTACCTCAGTGAATAAGATGGAAGAACAGTTATGTTAGATTACTGATGTGAACCTTAGTCTTCCACATATGAACATATGTGCATGATTAACCAGTTAACACATGTGTAACCAACATACAGGAAAATAAATACACACACCATACATGTATATACATGAAAAGACAACACACACACACTTTACTAAGACACAATAGCTTACTCATTAAAAATGACAAGCAGAGATTTTGAGTTCTGTCTTCCTAGGATTTTGAGAGTTGAGATTTTTAAAAATTATAAATATGAAGATGTGAAATGTTTATTTCTATATTCTGCAGTAGAGGATTCTCTCTGGATGATGTGTATCAAGGGCTTTAACAGGTATCATTACCCAGAAGTTCTACTCTACTTTAAAGATTTGCTTTGAACAAACTATTAGAAATTGGCAAAACTGATACCATGCAGGTATCCATGATAGTTTTTAATTTTAGCATTTATTTGGCATCAGGCCAGTCTGCCTCACTTCATTGTCATTGTACATTGCCTCTCTGAAATTGCCTACATTACATCATTAAGTAAATGGTGATGCTTTGTAATGAAATTTTGAGAACTTTATAAATGAGTGTAAGTTGCATTTAGAACATTTCCATCCATCCCATCTTTTTTAAACCACAGTTCACCTGATTTTTCAGTATTTCCCGTGCTAAGAGTTATATAAAAGATTTTAGGTATGTATGATAGCTTTTTTCACATCACCAGTAAAGAGTGAATGACTCGAACTATGCTATTAAATCATTTGTATTCAATACTACTGACAAGTGATGAGTGCCGTCTGATAGGGGCTGTGGGATAATGACGGATTTTCTGAGACAAGCAGAGTCTGTGGTCACAGCACAGGAAGCCTCTCCCTTTTCCACCAGCAAAATGCTCTCTCTACTCTCATGTTTCCTTTTTCTTCCTGTAAAGTTTATGTTTTCTCACCATTTATAAAGTAAAAGCATCCTCATCTGTCAAGCAAAAGGGAAGTGAGCATTTGCTTACTTTTGTGGCTAGAAAGAATATAATCTGTTTTGTGTGCTAAGGTGTGGCATTTTATGATTAAAAGATCAAACTCTGTATTAATAAGGCTAGTACCTAATCTAACAAACTTCTTATTTTCCCTCCAAATGGGTAAATGATAATAAGACTAACATTTAAAGCGAAAGTAACAACTAACATTTTTCTTGTTTTGTGCCCATTTGTGTGATCCACTGTTGAATGCCAGTATAAGAGAAAACATTTTAAGTTTGTTGTTGAAGTACACGGAAAAATGTGAGGTTTCTGATTAAACATGTTTAAAATTATATTGAAAACTTCATTTTCTGTCATGCTTGCTAAAGATTTTTTCTCTTATTATCTAACATTCCTAGCCAGCTGACTTCAGCTCTTCCTAAATCTACAGGCATCCTAATTTGGAGCCATTATATAATGAAAACATTGGGTGTAATTTCTTAGGTCTACAGTTCTTCATTGCCCTCAGTGCAGATCTTTACACTGTAGCTCATGATTATAATTTGCATAAGTGAAATTCATATTTATGAGTACAGATCTTGAAGCAACTGACAGGTGCAAGGTTGTCTGCCATGCCAATTTATTGTTTGTCGTGTCATTTAAGAAATAACTGCTCCCTGTATTTTAAAGGATACATTCTCTGCTAGAATTACAATCAAATTCTAAAAGTAGATAGAACTCATTTTGTAGCATTCGACTTTTATGCTTTTTTATGTAACAATGGACATCCTTGTGGTGGTGATTGTTTGAATAAGTACTTACACATTGCAAATGTTGCTTGACATACATAAAACCTTGAGTTCAGAACCAAGATCAAGCCCTGGAGCAAAAGAATAGAAGCATTTGACTTAAGTGATACTGTCTATTATATTAGTGGTATCTGTTACTATCTTCCGATTCATTTCTTCTGACCCTGTGTTTCAGGGTATGCATGAGCTGCTAGCACCTATCATCTTTGTTCTTCACTGTGACCACCAAGCTTTTCTACATGCCAGTGAGTCTGCACAGCCCAGGCAAGTTGTTCCATGCAAATATTTTCAAACTGAAGTAACTTTAGTTTTGTATTCTGTAAACAATTGATTGTTTTTCATGAGATTGATCTGTGCTAAATTCTAATGCTGGTTTAGATATATGGCAAATTTGAATTGTAAGTGTGTTTGAAATAGTAGGACTTGTCAAATGAAAACATAAATGTAATGGACCAAAAAGGAAATGTTTGATATAATTTTTAAAATGATAATCATAGATAATATTCAGATTTGCTGTACTCTAAGTTTTTACTATTAATTGAATGAGAACTTTGAGTGATACTTTCTCCCTACCAACTCTGTCTCAGCTTAGTTCATAAAGCAGTAGTGCTACCAAGGACACTGGTCTGTGAAATAGAGTGGCTTTTCATGTTTTTTGAGAAATACTCAGCTATTCTTTCTTGTAAATGACTTTGTAATTGGCCTTAGCTTTGGTAACTGTTAAAATTTAGCTCTCTATCTTAAAACACCAATGAGGCCAACAAGAAGCATTTTATGATGGGTGAGCTATAGGATTGTCAGGCATTGTCAAGAGTCTTCCTATCTAAATGAATTGTATGCCAGCAAAAATATACCTGGTTGGTGATAACTTGACACGTGTTAGTATGATCCTTCCTAATCAGATGTAAGCTGACTGTTTTGCTGGATACAGGCCCAAAATATATTAACCCTTGTCTACAGTATATGAATTAGTGGTTGCATAATGTCCAGTTTTCTAATTTTATTGATTTCATCAAGTCTTGACACAAGTAACTTAGTTTTTACCTGCCTTGAATTACTCTACATTCTAAGGCTGAAAATAGTCTTGAGTTCATGTTTTCATGCCAGTTTTACTTCTGCAACTGTTGCATGTGATATGTTTGTAAGAACATATAGGTGATTGGAAGTAACTTTAGAATGAGAAGACTTTGCTGCTTTAGTTCATTATAAAGTAGAACAGCATTGAATAGATTTGCTAAAGGTGTTGTTGATGACTAATTGATGTTAAGATGAAATGAAAAGGAAAGCAGTAAAGCACTTTTGGTATTGCATGTTCAATCAGTCACTATAGTTTTTGTTTTGAAAGAAAAGTGATATATTGTAGAGTAAAAAATTATTCTAGATCAAACTTAGTCAAGGAGTATAGTATCAATTTTTCCATATGTTATCTGGAATACCTGGAAGGAATATAGTGTCACTCTTTCCACACATTCTCTGGAATAATTAGATGGTCATTTATTGGGACACAGACAATCAAATAACTTTTTCTTAATCTTTATAAAAATCAGAATTTTGTTAGTTACTGGAGTTGACCTTAGAAAGGCTGACTTTTTAGTTGCACACTGTATGTAAATTGCCTTATGAATGCAGACTAAAGCAGAGGCTATATCTACTAGAGTTATTAAAATTTGCTCAGGTTGATGGCTTGAATTGTCTTCTTTTTTTAAGCGAGGAAATGAAAACTTTATTGAACCCTGAGTTTCTGGAGCACGATGCCTAGTAAGTATTACAGCTATTGCATTTTCTTTCTTTTTTAAAAAAATACCATCGGAACTTTAGTAAAGATTAAATATATAATTATTTTTTTCTAATTTTTAGCGCAATGTTCTCACAGCTTATGGAAAGTGCTGAACCTTGGTTTTCTACTTTTGAGCATGATGGTCAAAAGGTAACTCTTATAGTACAGATCTCTTCAGTACAGTAAATAAAAGCATACACTAGAATAGTTAGTTATTTCTCTGTAATATAGCTAATCATTTTTGTAATAAAATATAAACATACTTAGGGCAGCAAATCTAGCTATCTATTGCATATTCTAATAATATTGGTATTTAAATAAATACAACATGAAGATTCATATAAATAAGTGGAACCTTTCCTTTATATATGCATATTAGCCATGCAGTATTGCCACTTAATTATAAAATTATTATAAACTTTTTAAGTCTGTTTTGTATTTTTCAGACAGAGAGGGATTCAGTATGTAGCCCTGGCCAATTAGTAACTCACAGTGATCTGCCTGCGTATTGGGAGTAAAGGCGTGTACCATGCACCTGGCTATTATAAACTTTTTTTTTTTGATCTCTTAGTGAGGTCTTTTTTAATGCATTGCTATTGAAGCACATTGATAAAGATCTGTGTCAAATAGATTGCCTTCTTTTGCTAGTATTTTATTTTAAACTCACAGATTTAATGTCCTTGTCCTTTATTCTTACTTTATTTTACTTATTTTCATTGAACATAGGATTTAAATGAGGAATAGCATTTGCACAGAGGGATAAAATTGAGACTTTTCTGTATGGAAAAGCAATTTTGGGAGAAGCATAAACAGTATTATTTGAGCATTAGATTTAAACTCAGTAGTAAACCTAGAATCACTAGTGAGGGATGCTACAAATGCCAGTGCCAGACTCATAGCAGTGGGCGGAAGGTCAAGTGGGTCAGGCTATGGATCCATAGAAATTTGAAGTGGTGGCAAAAGGATGTTGCGGGAGGGCCTCACAAAGATTGTATTTTAAGCACTTCATTGTTACAGTTGTTCATCTTTTCTCAGCTACTTACATTGACAGAAGGACAGAGAAAGAACATTTCCTTTTCTAAAATGATTTTTTCTTTCCCTTTTTGTGTAGTTTTCATTTAGTGTTTCGGTTTAATTGAAATATACTTCCATCCAAGCCTAACCAGATCAACTGGCCAGGGACCGCTTGACAGGCTTCACTGCCTCTAGCCCAGTTCTCCTGGGAAATTTGATGTCACAAGAGGAACTATGCAAGTGAAAGACACTTAGAAGAGACACCCTCGGTGAGGCTGGATAAGCACAGCTGCCACCTGCCCCATAAATGTTTGCTATGCCATAGTTATGATAGAACAGTGTTGCATCTTTAAACTCCTTTGATTGATAAATTTAAAACCAATTGCCATGTTTTTTAATTTCAAATTGAAATAATATGTCTTCTATTTTTCAGGGAAAAGACACTCTGATGACACCCATCCCCTTTGCTAGACCACAGGATTTAGGGCCAACAGTTGCCATTGTTACTAAAGTCAACCAGATCCAGGATCACCTACTGAAGAAGCATGATATTGAGCTCTACATGCACTTGAACAGACTAGAAATTGCACCACAAATATATGGGTTGTAAGTTCTAAATTTCTACTTTATTTCTAATTATGATTTTCTGATAGTTTCTGAATAGCTCAGATCCCTGAAAGTAGGACCTATTCTAGCTCCATGTCATTTATGTGCTGGGTCATCCCATTATTTTCACATATGGTGTCTCATCTTTGAACATGGTAGAGAGTATGTTATTTAACTAAGCAGTCTAAGGAAGCATGGGATTGCACAGGTAAACACACGTGAATCCAGACCCGAGACCCCAAGTCATCTGGACTGTGTTCTCTGAATGCCTTGAATTTCCTTCTGGGTGAAAAGTATTTTCCTCAGTGAACATGCTGTAGTAATTATCTGTAGTCACATAATTCTCTAACATGCTAGCAGAAGAATAGGGACTCAGTAATTCCCTAGGGGTGGGATGTGTGTGTGATTGTGTGTGTGTGTGTGTGTGTGTGTGTGTGTGTGTGTGTGTGTGTGTGTGTGTGTGTGTGTGTGTGTGTGTGTGTGTGTGTGTGTGTGTGTGTGTGTGTGTGTGTGTGTGTGTGTGTGTGAGTGTGTGTGTGTGTGTGTGTGTGTGTGTGTGTGTGTGTGTGTGTGTGTGTGTGTGTGTGTGTGTGTGTGTGTGTGTGTGTGTGTGTGTGTGTGTGTGTGTGTGTGTGTGTGTGTGTGTGTGAGTGTGTGTGTGTGAGTGTGTGTGTGTGTGTGTGTGTGTGTGTGTGTGTATGTGTTTTCCCCACGATTAAATGTGTTATATAGATAAATGAGAAAACTAGTGCTTTGGTTAGTGTCTGTTAGCTATGTAAATTGGTAGATAACAAAATTATTTGTTCATCACATTTTTAAAAATGTTCATTTCATTTTCATCTATTGTTAAGCAATTGCTTGGAAGAAAATTTTATGAAGCCTAACTCTCAATTAGGTTCGATGTTTAAAGATAAGAAAATCATTGAGATGTACATAGAACAGGGACTTATATAAAAGATTTGAACTTACATAAAAGACCCAGTGAGTGTTTTATTTATGTTTTCTTGTGAGACTGAGTCTTTCACAAATGATAATCTCAACCTTTTTTTCTTGGGAAGCTCTGAGTTCTGTTGAAGGAGAAGTCTGCTCGCTTATATTTATGGTACTAGTTCTCATTTGTGTGCTTTAGCTGTGATATTAGCAAAACACCTTCATCATTCCCATTGGTAATAACAGACTTTTGTGTTATGGTCATTGGCCAGCACAGGCTGATATTAAGGAATTGCCATTTAAAAGTGTAATGTGTGTCACTGTTTTTCTTTCCGTGATGCAAAGAATTGGTATATCCAAAGACATGCCTCAAGAAAATTTAGTATAAAAAAGTGGTTTCGTTTGTTCAAACTCCTTTTTGTGGATAAATTGAAAACTAATGTCCATTTTTACTAATTTCAATTGTTGCTAGCAGAAAAAAGAGTCTTTAAGATAATAGAAAAAAATTACTATTGAATATTTTTGTCATTTCTTTGAAATGCTTATAACTTTTTGTAGGTTATCTGAGCTGGTGATTTACTTGGAATCCAGGTAGCATGGATTTTATTATACTAATATATATCTAGAACATTCTTATACCAAACACTCCTATATTTTTGAAACTTTTTTAATTTTCACTTTTTAAATTTTTAACTTTTTTATTGAGTTTTATGGAGCTATACATTTTTCTCTGCACCCCCCCCTTCCTCTTCTCTCCCCTTCTACCCTTTCCAGTGGTCCACATGCTTCCAGTTTACTCAGGAAATCTTGTCTTTTTCTACTTCCCATGTAGATTAGATCCTTGTATGTCTCTCTTATGGTCCTCATTGTTGTCTAGTTTCTCTGGGATTGTGATTTGTAAGCTGGTTTTCTTTGCTTTATGTCTCAAAACCACTTATGAGTGAGTACATATGATATTTGTCTTTCTGGGTCTGAGTTACCTCACTCAATATGATGTTTTCTGGATCCATACATTTGCCTGCAAATCTCAAGATGTCATTATTTTTTTCTGCTATGTAGTACTCCATTGGGTAAATATACCATATTCTCCTCATCCATTCTTCAGTTGAGGGGCATTTAGGTTGTTTCCAGGTTCTGGCAATGACAAACAATGCTGCTATGAACATAGTTGAGCACATGTCCTTGTGGTACGATTGAGCATCCTTTGGGTATATACCCAAAAGTGGTATTGCTGTCTCTTGAAGAAGGTTGTTTCCTAATTTTCTGAGAAATCGCCATACTGACATCCAAAGTGGCTGTACCAGTTTGCAATACAGGTGTGTTTCCTTTACCCCACATCTGGTCCAGCATAAGTTGTCATCAGTGTTTTTGATCTTGGCCATTCTTACAGGTGCCATATGGAATCTCAGAGTTGTTTTGATTTGCATTTCTCTGATGACTAAGGATGTTGAACATTTCCTTAAGTGTCTTTCAGCCATTTTAGATTCCTTTGTTTAGAGTTCTCTGTTGATGTCTGTACCCCATTTTTTTACTGGATTATTTGTCCTTTTGATGACCAATTTCTTGAATTTTTTGTGTTTTTGGAGATCAGACATCTGTCTGATGTCATTCTGTAGGCTGTCATTTTTGTCTTGTTTTCCATGTCCTTTGCTTTAAAGAAGCTTTTCAGTTTCAGGAGGACCCATTTATTAATTGTTTCTCTCAGTGTCTGTGCTGCTAGGGTTCTCTTTAGGAAGTGGTCTCCTGTGCCAATGTGTTCAAGTGTACTTCCCACTTTCTCTCTATGAAGTTCAGTGTGGCTGGCATTATGTTAAGGTCTTTGATCCATTTGGATTTGAGTTTTGTGCATGGTGATAGATATGGGTCTATTTTCATTCTTCTACATGTTGACATCCAGTTATGCCAGGACTGTTTGTTAAACGTGCTTTCTTTGTTCCATTTGATATTTTTTTGCTTCTTTGTCAAAAATCAGGTGTTTGAAGGTGTGTGGATTGATATCTGTGTCTTCGATTCTGTTCCATTCGTCCTCCTGTCTGTTTTTATGCCAATGCCAGGCTGATTCAGTATTGTAGGTCTGTAGTAGAGTTTAAAGTCAAGGATTATGATGCCTCCAGAAGTTTCTTTACTGTACAGGATTGTTTGGGCTATCCTAGGTTTTTTGCCCTCCCATATAAAGTTGAGTACTGTTCTTTCGAGGTCTGTGAAGAATTTTGCTGGGATTTTGATGGGCATTGCAATGAATCTGTAGATTGCTTTGGGTAAGATTGCCATTTTCACTATCTTAATTCTACCTACCCAAGAGCATGGGAGATCTTTACATTTTTCTGGTGTCTTCTTCAATTTCTTTTTTCAGAGATTTAAAGTTCTTGTCATACAGGTCTTCCACTTGTTTGGTTAGAGTTACTTTAGGATATTTTATGCTATTTGTAGCTATTGTGAAAGGTGATGTTTCTCTGATTTCTTTCTCAGACCATTTATCATCTGTGTACAGAAGGGCTACTGATTTTTTTAAATTAATCTTATATCCTGCTACATTACTGAAAGTGTTTATGAGTTGTAGAATTTCCTTGGTAGAATTTTTGGGGTCACTTATGTAAACTATCATATCATCAGCAAATAGTGAGAGGTTGACTTCTTCTTTTCTGATTTGTCTCCCCTTGATCTCCTTTTGCTGTCTTATTGCTCTAGCTAGGACCTCAAGAACTATCTTGAATAGATATGCAGAAAGTGGACAACCTTGTCTTGTTCTTGATTTCAGTGGGATTGCTGTGAGTTTCTCTCCATTTAGTTTGATGCTGGCTGTTGGCTTGCTGTATTTTATGTTTAGGTATATTCCTTGTATCCCTGCTCTATCCAAGACCTTTATCATGAAGGGATGTTGTATTTTATAGAATGCTTTTTCAGCATCTAATGAGATGATCGTGTGGTTTTTATTTTTAAAAGTTGTTTTTATGATGGATTACATTGACAGATTTTTGTGTGTTGAACCATCCCTGCATCTTAAAAAAAACTTATGCAATATATTTTGGTTACTATATTCTTACCCCACCTACCTCAACTCCTCCTAGATTCCACCACTGTTCCACTTTATATTCCTTCTTTCTCTTAAACACACACAGTAAAACAAAACACACACACATGGAGTGTATTTAGTGTTGGACAATTATTACTGAGCATGAGGCTTGGCCCAAGAGGTTGTTGATATACCCAGTATCACAGTGTTTAAGAAAGCTCATTTTCTCTTTCCAGCAGGTATTAATTTCAAATAGCTTATTGGTTAGGGGGCTGAACTTTGTGCCTACTTCTTTGTGCTTGGATTTTGTCTGATTTGAACTTGTAAAAGTCTTGGGCATGCTGCCACAGTCCCTATGTATTCGTGGATGAGCCCGCCTTGTTGTGTCATTATCTGGTTCTTACAAGCTTCCTTCTCTTCCTCATAGGTCCCTGACTGTGCTTTGAGGGGAGGGGTATAGACATCAGACTTTTATTTCCTTTCAATCTTCTATTTGTCTTAAAAATTCCAAAAGTTCATTGGACATCCCTGTAAGTACTTTCTTGGTAAAACTCTATGATCCATGATGTGACTCCTCTTTTTTCTTTCTACCTTATAGGTGTTACTTTCAGTAACCACATTCGCTTCATGTTTCTCATTTTAATCCAAATATCATCTGAATTATTTTTAATTATGTTTTATCTTTGAAAAGATAAATGTTTGTTTTATCAATTTTCCTGTTTTAAATAGTCTAGTACAAAGATTTTTCTCATATATTTGTTTGTCATACTGTTTGTGAGGCATATGAACAGCCACATAAGTTGAGAAACCTCATGTTTCTGAATTCTGTCCTAAGCTGTTTTATCCATTTGTGTATTTCTTATTGCTAAATATTATAAACTTGGGGAAGTGTATTTGTGTGTGTGTGTGTGCATTCCATAGGAAACATAGGCTTTGAGATCAAATCATACCTGTTTAACTGCTTTGAGGTTAATTTTGTTACCTGTGAAATGAAGTTTAAAAATAAAGGCATTTGTGTCTCAGGGCACAATGAGAATTAAGTCATGATATACAGAGAGCACAGTGCTTGCTAGTGTGCAGTAAACATCCAGTATCCATATGAAAGTACTCATTATCATCTCTATCCTTACCATTATTTCATTAGAATATATCTGTGATTTAGGAGCCCTTTCAACTCTGTCTCTAGTTTTCTGTATTCATCAATAAATACATAGGTTTCTAGTTTGGAGCAAATGTAGAAGTCATTTTATAGCAGTGCTTTTTTAAGAGATAGCATTAAAATTGAGAGTAGACTTTTAAAATGGTTATATCAACTTGGCACAATAATTTTTTGTTCTTAAATATTACAGATTTGTGTCTAATGGAAATAAATTGAAATACTTTTGTTTTATATATTATACACACAGTATTTATATAAGAACTTGCTTGTGCTACCATTTGTTGCTGCTGGAAGAAAGTTAATTTTACATTCAATTAACATTTGAAAATATATTCTAATGTTTTCTTAAGTAACTAAGTGAACAAAAATACAACCATCAAATTTCTTAATAAAAATGTTTCTCTAAGCATACGATCAGAATTCTTGATTTCCTTGCTAGTATGTAAATTTGCATGACAGCTCTTACAGAATTTTTTTTCAGACAAAATAATGTGATTTTTGGTGAGGTAAAATATTTGAACCAAATTAGAAAATGATTTGACACAAGTTTCTATAGTAAATTTGTCAAAGAAGAATGTAAGCAGTACTAACAACCTGTATAGAATGAAGATTATATCGTAAAGCTGTTTACATTGGAGGAAATGTGTTAGAAAATCTAAGTATATCCTGTTTTTAATACTGTGTTCTAATTTAATTAATTTTTAAGCTCTTTATGATTCATCAAAAAAAGTTTTAGCCTACCTTGTAGTATGATAGTAATTCTTCTAATTTTGAATAAATTTTGCTACTTTTTTAAAAAGCAGTTTTTATAGAAGTATATTATTTGAAGTCATATGATATGGAAAATATGCCATCTACTTAGGTTCTCAATATTTACATTAAGTTTATTACTAAGGTAATAAACTTGTTTAATATAATAAACTTATATAAAATTAATAATTAGTATAAGAACAATTTTATCAACATTGGCTGACATCATTTCAATTGTTTTTATCCGAAATTTCGGATAAAAACAATTTCGGTGATATTTATCTTGAAACTCATGACTCAATACCCGTAGACCCCTGAGTATTGCATAATATCTTGCATGTTAATGCTATTATTGTAATATTACAAAATAATAAATCCTAAAAGTCGTTTACATCATGTTTTCTATTAACTTTAAGAATGATTTTTCCTCTTCTACTCAGAATGAAATCATTCATATAATTAGCATTGGAAGTCCTTTGTTTTGCAATTACTGGTTGATAACTGGGATTTTTTTTTTTAAATAAAAAAATTTGTGATAGCTGTCATTGCGTACTAACCCATAGTAAAACATTGACTTCATTATTGGTGCCTTCCACGGTTATTTTTTATGTTGATTTTGTGGTATATTTTTATATCTGTTTTATGAATAATATCCTATTATTTTATAACTTGGTTCTGATTACAGAAAAACATGAAAGGTGTTTGAGTTTTGTCTCTGATGCCGTAATATGTTCTGAGTCCAACAGATTTGTAATCACTGCTGATTCATATAATCACTTGCTACTCTGGTTTCTTACTTCTGTCACAATATTCACTTAAACTGAAAACAAAAATTGAAGTTTACCTGAACTGTTTTTCTCTCTTTTTTCTTGTTTTTTTTATCGTTGTTGTTGATTGTTTGTTTGTTTGTTTTTGAGACAGGGTTTCTCTGTAGTTTTGCACCTGTTCTGGAACTAGCTCTTGTAGACCAGGCTGGCCTTGAACACACAGAGATCCTGCTGCCTCTGCCTCCCAAGTGTTGGGATTAAAGGCTGAGCCATTACCGCCCAGCTCTGAAATGTTTTTCTATGCCTTAGTAATCTTTTGTTATAGCCTAAAGTTTTCATTATAGTTGGCATTTTGACATAAATTAATACATATTAAGGACCTACAGGATATACCTTTAATATCACTTTTGAGGGGAGTTCTCATAACATGCTTGGGCTTCAGCACTCTTAAGTTATGGACTTGGAATTTCCAATACTTCTGAGATGAATTCTCTTCGGTTCAGATCCTTATTTCATATCTGTCTTGTTTCTCAGGCTTAGCAGCTCTTGTACTGTTTAGTTAATTTGTTAAGGTAAGATTTTGATTATTGGTAAATCTGCTTAATTTGATAATATAATATAGCAATACTTGTAATGCACAGCTTCTTCACATATCATAGTGTAATAATTTGTGAGTACTCAGTATCTTTATGCCTATACTTAAGCATATGGTTAAAAATGTAATTCTTACTCTTCAGAAGTCACTGTAATTATTACCTTAAAAATTGTGTCCCTTCATTATTGAAGTAAATCATTTCATATGCTCAGTTATTCATTAAAATGTGTTTTTTCTTTTCAGTCAACTTTACAGTCCACATCAAGCATAAGATATATATGAGGGAATTAGATAGTGACAGTCCAATTTTATCTTGTTTTCATAAACCACTGAATCTTACCCTACAGTTATTTCTTTCATAAACCTTTCATAAAGCTTTTTCTCCTTTAGTATAAAAAATTAACACCAAAATTTACAATGAAGAATAATAAATGTTTGAAGTAATGATGCAGAATTACTATTTCCTTTGTTTATCTTCACAACATTATATTTCCAGATATAAAAAAAGAAAAGAAAAAGAAGGCTTATTTACATCAAACAGCTACCAAGGAACTCAACCAGGCTTGAGCTTACATTAACACTCAAGTTTGAGTAAGATTGATTGTGGTGGAAAACCAAGATACCAGAAACCACCATGCATGGAAATAGACCATGAGGCTCACCCATTCAGCTTCACAAAATGAGCTTCTTCAGAAAACCCTGTTTGATAGGGTCCTGAACCAGCCTGGTAAGGAAGGAATATACAGTGAACTGTTTGATAGGGTCCTGAACCAGCCTGGTAAGGAAGGAATATACAGTGAACTTGCTAGAGAGCTCTAAGTCTCAGAGCCATGACAAAAGTGAGGAAAAAAAGGCTGAGATACTCTGCATATGCTATACAACAGCATATGCATATCTATCTAAAATAATAGTCCATAGCATTGGGCTTCTTGTCCAAAGCAAGTCCCAGCCTTCAATGAAAAATAAACTTTGCCTGCAGTATGAGTGTATATTGTTAGTAGGTCTAAGACCAGGTTAGCCATGCTGTGCAGAAGTCTGTTATAAAAAGTACTGTTCACATCTTTCTGAGTAAAAATGCACTTTTAAGATCTGAAACTTTGAATTATCCTTTTGAATTTGGGCTTTCTGCCTTCCATAACCTTGACATCTGTGACTCCCTCATGTCCCTCTCTTTTATGGAAACTAAGAGGAGTATGGAAGACTGCATTTTACTAATTAGAACACTTTGTACAGTACAACACACACACTCCCAGTGTCAATGCTGTGCTGTAAATTTATGTACAACAGTCACAATAATGTGGCTGCCCTTAGTTTACCTGAATATGTTCTCAACAGTTCTGAAACAGGGTAAAGTTGCATATATGATGAGAAACATTGTCATTTTAATTTTTCATTTGAAAGTTTTATTTAAAATGTAATTACATTATTTTCCCCTTCTCTCCTTTCCTTGATGCCCTACTCACTCCCTCTCAAATTCATCCTCTTTAGTTGTTACTGTCTTATGCACACGTGTACACACGCGCGCATACACATACACATGAGTACAATTTCCTGAGTCCATTTTTGTGTTGTTGTATCTCTTAAGATTTCAGGACTGACCAGTTGATATTGAGGTTAGAATGGATTCTTTTAATTAATTAATTAATTTTAAAAACAATCTTTTCTCATTTTACATATCAATCCAAGTTACCTCTTCTACCCCAGTTCTGGCTCCCTCTGCCTTCCCCCTGAGCCACCACCCCTCCCCCCAATCCATTCCTCAGAGAGGGTGAGGCCTCCCATTGTGAGCCCAGCAAGTCTGTCACATCACTTGGGGTAGGACAAGACCCTCCCCTGTATCTAGACTGAGCAAGGTATTCCTCCATAGGGAATAGGCTACAAAGAGCTAGTTTATACCCTGGGTATAAATTCTGGTCCAGCTGTCAAGTGGCCCCACCTAGTGCCCAAGCCACACAACTATCACCCACATTCAGAGGTGCTAGTTTGGTCCCTTTGAGCGCATAAGCTTAGCAGAATGTATTTAGATTAGAAGGGAAGTAACTTTTACCCTCAAAGAGAAAGCATACTTTTTAAGAGCTGGGGGATAGATTTTAGGATTTGATAGGAAATTGATGAAGAAAATATCCCAGAAATAAATTAATTAATTTCTCATATTTAGTTTGATTTTACTTCTCTGGCTTCTTTAATCCATGTATCTATCTCTGTGTAATCTTCTACTTTTTCCTTAACCTGGTCATCCAGTGGCAGATTGGTCTGCCCATGACTGCTTTTCCTTTGCCATGTGGTGATCTGTGTGTGATGGCATGCTCCATCTTTAAGTATGCTTGGGAATTAATCAAGCCTGTGTCACCTGGGTTTCTGAGCACATTGTATATGCTTGATAGGTCTCTCATCAGTCAGAAATTTTACTTTTGTTTTTTTTATTTCTAGCTACTATAGTTAATATGTATAAAACTAATTATCAGTGCTTCAAAATATCCCTGCACGTTAAAGTTTCCAGAGAAATTTTTTTTTTTTGGTTTGGGCTTTTTTTGTTTTGTTGTTGTTCTTTGCCTTGCGGAACAGGGTGGATTGACTCTTCTAAGACATTGAGATCACACCAGTAGGAATGTTTTTTTTTTAAAAAAAAAATTAAGTCATGTTTCTTTCTTTTGCAATTTTTTATTATTTGAAATTTTATACTTGCATATAATATTTTAACTAAATCCATTCCCTTTGAATTACCTCTTATTCTTTCTGTATCTCTTCTACCATGTTTCCCTCACACTTCAGTGTTTTGTTGTTGTTGTTTTGATTTGGTTTGGTTTTTTTTATTATTAAAACTTACTGAGTCTACTTACGATAGTTTGCCTGTATGTGCATGGGTGTAGCCTCTCTGATGTTACGTCCTTAAAGCAAAATTTCATTCTCCTGGCAGCCATCAGTTGTCAATAGCTCTTCATCTAAGGGTAGAACTTTATGAGCCCTCCCTCATCCATACTGTCATTTTGCCTGGCTTGGTCTTGTGCATGGCTAGTGCATGCAGTCCCATTTGAAAATGTTTCAAAGTTTGCTCGCCATGTGTTTTAGTCAGTCATCTAAATTGTATGTGATCACACATCATACAACAGTAACTTTCCTCCTTCCTCCCGCCTTAAAACCTCTTCAAGATCTCTGAAGGAAGAAGGCTTAACTTATTTACCTACAGCAAGTCTATACCCATAGGTCCTTGGCTTCCCATAATCTAGTTTCTTGAATTAAATGCTAAAACAATTGGAGACTAGTCCAGTACTCCCTGCCTAAATGAACACTTCAGTGTCCCCACAGCCACCTGACCAGTCCCAGCCACCTGTTGACTCATAGGTGCCTGGCTTCTTCTTCTGCATTCTGGTTAGTCAGAAGTTTGTCTCTTCACTTACATGTTTTTAGATTTATAAGTCTCATGTTAAATAAAATAAGTGATTTGTTATTTCAGTTTTTCTTAGTTTGGCAACTTTCTTCCAATTCAGTGTTTTTAATGTTAAATTTAGACATTGCAATTAGTTTTATTAAACAAACACATAAGTGCCTACTGACATCAAACGCTGTACGTAAGATCAGTTTAGTACTAAGAGAAATACCATTACTCATAACAGCACGTGCCTCTCTAGAAGGCTCTGGGCCGCATGTGTAGTTTGAGAGCTCAGAGACTTTACACGTGGGTTTTCTTTATGCAAGAGAAAGTGGGAAAGATTGTAAATAACTTCTCTTTTTATTGTCAGCTTACACACCTGTGAAAATAAGATATAATATAATAAGATTGTTCCTAGTAACAATTTTAAATAATTATGAATAAATATTGAAATAAATATTGCAATAAATGAATATTGAAAGTAATCATGTACCTTCTAAAACAAGTCATTTTAACATTTTAAAATAACATTTTTTAATCAACTGTCATTCCTCAAAATACCCTTGAAATTCTCTTTCTGGAATTGTCATTGCTAACATTAGAACCTGTTTCATACTTGTATAATCAAATAATCAAAGAATATACATACATCTATATATACATATATACAATACATAATCTTATTCATCACAATGTTCGTTGACCACATTTGACTCTAATTAGAAGTGTTAGTTACTTGTTAGAATAAGACTCACGGTGAAAATACAGCATACTAACAATGTATAGGAGCATCATAAAATCGTTATTTTTATGATGAGTTATTCTTGCAAAAAAATGAGTTAATCTTGTAAAATTCTCAGTGCCTTAACTGAAAGAAAGAAATATAACTTTGGAATCATATGTCATATATAAATCTAGCTATGATGAAAATTGATTTTCATTGTTTTACAGGAAAACAAAAACAATTAACTGAATATTATTTACTGGTAAATATTCTATTCTTACTTCAAGGAAAACTTGTGAATCACCTAGAAGTCTCTCATTCACGTGGTATCACACTTGAGTGAGGTTTATTTTCTACTCGAGCTATCTTAATTGGCCACAGCCTCCTGAGGGTCACTTTTCATTCTTAAAAACAACTGGGAAAACCCTGTAGCCCTGAGAGTGGCATAAATAGAAGAATAGATTTGAAAGGCTGTGGAACGTGATTGCGTTCTGTGCCGCTCGCTATCTTATTCACAAATAGAGCTGAACGGGTAAGCCGCCTTTTTAATATAACCTTCTTTTTAATATAAGGTGAAAGTTATAGGATTTGGTAGAGTTGTATTGACAAACAAAAAACAAAAACCATGCTGGCTTATAAGAAATGAAATAACGGAAATGGCAAAAAGAGTTAAATGATCCCATCTCTCACACTGCCAACCACAGTTCTGTTGGCTAGATTTGTATTTCCAGCTATTGCCCAGCTGGTGAATCATTGAAAAGTATGTTAGGTCATATGATCCCATTGTAGCCAATTGGATGGTTTGCCAGACAACAGATATCTGTTGACATAAATTATATGCACAGTATATTTGTCTGTGACCATTCCCTGCTTGTCTGTATCTCCCCATAGATGGATGCATAAAATGTGTGTGTGTAAGTTCATACCTGTATTTTTACACCCAGTAATATGTACTTTGATTCCTTCTAGGAAACAGACTGGTAAGAATAATCTAGTTAGGGCAGTTTCTGTGGGGATTTTTGTTTACTCCTTTTTTCATATTTCCTCCAGTTGTAAAAATTACAGTGATTACACATCATAAAGCCTATCTGTAATAAAATGCATCAGCTGGCCAAGGTTTTCATCGCTCACTCAATAATCCATTAATACAGCAATGCTGCCCGGGCATCTTTATAATACCAACTCGGAGGTAATTTTAATCAGCTAGACCAGCTGGTATTTAACAGCAGCTGCTGGAGACGCCACAAATATACTCAGTAGCTGACATCTTTATTTGCAGTTTTTCAAGGGGAGAAGAGATTCTCCTGTGGTTATTTGTATTAAGCATTTAAAGGAAGGTGTAAAGAAGATAGGGGTTTATGCCTGAATGAGAAGGGGGAAAGGAATGATGATAAAAGCAGCAGCGATAAATTCCATTAAAAGAGATTTGTAATGCAGAAACTGCTTAAATAAATAACAGTGCATTGCAGTGCTCAGAGTGGACTTCAGACCTTTTCCCTGCTTAGATTTGCACTAATTGTGGGTATCACTAGCAGGAGAAATATAGTGAGCTGTATAGCATCTTTTTGTCCTTTTACACTAAATTTGTAGTCTTTTACTGTGTAAACCTGAAGAAATCATTTGACTCTAGATATTTTGCTATGTATGTACTCCTGACTCAACCACTTCATGTCATGTCCTTTTCTGTGTATTATGAATATATTTTGTAACTTTAATTATGATATTTTATACACATAAAGGCACCATTGATATGCATTATCTAATAATAAATGTATAAGGCCATTTTGTAGTAATAGGGAGGCAGCATAGCAAAGTGAAGTTAGCAGTAACAAGACCATTATAAAAAATGTAATTCCATTTGGTGAATCTTGGCTTCCAAGCTCAGAAGTAATAGACTTTGCTGCTGAGAAATGCCTTGTTTGTTTGTTACACTCCTTGGCTTTCAGCCTCTTTATATTTATAAAATACTCTGATATCTCCTCTCAGTAGGAACTGTTGTCAGAGAGTTTGGATTTGTAAAACCTCCCCCTTTGGGAGATGGAATACAAAAATACTTAAGTTTCAATGAAAGAAAAAAATGAAGTAGAAGAAGGCATGCGGTCTTTCCCAGCAGTTGTGGAAGGCGTCTTCATGCCAATGGCTTTGTGTAGGGAGCAGCACACCAAATTATGTAGAAGTCAGTGTCTGATATATATGCTTCCAAAGCTAATTTCTTTTGTCATTTTCTCTAAGACTGAACTTAGAAAATTAAAGGTTTTTCTTTTGTTTTTGTTTTTGTTTTTTAAGGAAGTAAATTGGGCCAGCAACATTTGCTTTGTAGAGTAAGGCAGTTAACAGCCAGCCTGCCACCCAGAGTTCTATCCCTGGGATTCTCAACCACAAGGTTGGCCTTTGACCTCCACATGCATACCTTGGAACACAGGCTTTACACACACACACACACACACACACACACACACACACACACACACACACACACAGGAAGAAAACCTAGCTTAAGAAAATGGATGTACGGACCTTGTATAGCTGCTGTAGAAACAAGTTTGTTGTTTCCGAGCCTTATAGCATGAGAATAACCTTTTCTGTGTTCATACTTTTGCTTACAACGCCTACAGAAGTTAATTAATCAGGTGGTAAAATGGACTGCTGTTCTAAACTTCCAAAGATTGACCAAATCCACTGTAACACAGAGTCTCTGCAGGGATGTTTATCTGCCAGTGCCAGTATCTTTCTTTTCCCAGACCCAGGTAGTGACCCAGTGACAGTGCAGAGCTGTAACTGGAGTTAGAAGTCAGTGACAGGAAGGGTGACTGAGATAGCAGTTTGAATTGTAATATTACTTAGCTAGCATTTTTTGTTAGTTTTGTTTATAGTGAAAACAGCCCATTTAAGTGTGTTAGTGTGTTTGACAACAGACAGTTTGATATATTGCTGGGCACAGCGGTAGGTTGGATTTGAGTGGTATTAGCTCTCAGTGTTTTGATTAATGGTAATTGTCTCCATGAAAAGGCATTTTTTTACTACAACTCATAGTTCTGGAAACAGAAGTCGACTTACAAGATCCATAATTACTGTTCTGAGTTAGCATGTAAAAGGGCAAGGAGAGCCTGCTGCAGTAGCACGGTAGGGTTTGCTTTGTGTCACAGTTAGAGACTGTTCCTTTTGTCAGAATATAAATCTTCTGTTGCTTATCTTTTGTTCAGTATGTGAAGTTGATTTATGACACATTTCTGTTGCCCATAATTTAGTTTAAATCCTGCACCAGGGTAAAATTTTCACCTGTCTGTACAGTGGAATATAAAAGGAGAGCAAAGCAGTCAAGTGTGGTATGGATTGGAGAGAAAACATGTAAATTTTTTTCCTGTCTTTCTTTTCTTGTTTTTTTCTCTTAACAAAGCAAAATAAAACAGCCCTGTAATACAAAACATGGTTAATTTTTTTAAACTCTGCAGAGTTTTTTTATCACCTTTTTAGAACATTTCACATACCACTAATGAATGAAACCTCAGTGGAAACTTAAATTTTATTTGCAGAAAATAAAAACTGCATTTAAGGACCAAGTTTTTATTGGCACGGAAGCATAATGCCCTGATAACATCTCCTATTTTCATTTATAGGTCCTTATTCATATGTAAGATATGAATATATAGATAATAGATATTCACAAAAGGACTACTGTGTGCTAGCATTTTTTAAGCTGTGGAAATTAGTCTCAAATGACCGTTCTTACCCTTAGCATTATGGGAAGAACCACTGTTTCTTTCAGAGTGTCTGGGGTCATGGAGGTAAGTGCTTATGTGTGTGTTCAAGGTTCTCTTTGGGCATATTGGTTTAGATCATGTAATGTTAAGCTAATAATTATGTTTGCTTCGGGGAGGTATTGTTTGTTTCAGGAGTTTGTTTATTTGCTTGCATGGCTGCTGCTTTTTTGTTTGTTTTGTTGTTTTATTTTTGTTTATTTGCTTTTGAGGGAAAGAAAGTACATTTTGGAAAAGAGGTGGAAAAGTTCATTATTGTACTTACTCACCCTTGTTTTAAGATGAGAAAAATTGTAGTAAAAAGGTGATGTCTGTTAAGGGATCTTTTTCCTACTAAAAACAGTCAGATAGTAAAGTACAATCTAATAACTATTCTTCAAAAGAATATGAATAGCACCCTTGTTTATGAACTCAAGTTAAGGATCAGTATTTACATGACAGCCTTCCTCCCTCATTTTTGTAAAAAGAAACAAAATTTTGAGTCTCTGGTAGTTGCCAGAGAAACTTAGTGTGATATTTTAAAAATAATAGTTCTCCCGATTTTAGCAGGATTTTAGCTTTATATTAATATAAGCGTTTTGGCATAAATATTAGCACATACCTTCCATATGGATGGCTTAATATATGCCATGTTCTATAATATATCCGAACGGTACAAATCTGTGAAACAAGAACGTATAGTGCACCAAATTATTTCCTCTAAAAGTGAACGTTCTTGTCTCATAGCAGGATAGATTGATGCTATTTGTTAGGTTATTTTAAGCAAAATTAAAGTTAATAAGTGGTTGTCTAATATACACCTAAGCCTTTAATTCAAAAATAAGTATAATTTTAAAATATTCTTTATAGTTAATAGCCATGTGTCATTGTGATAGCTTTTATTGACAGGAACTCTAAGTATCATAAACTAGTTGAATAGACCTCGATTAAATGATGATTTGTTAGTGCATTAAATGATGATTTGTTAGTACAAAGGTTTCTTCATCCATAGCCCATTACTTGGGATGTTAGCACACAAATGCAGAATACAAGAAACCATCCCCTGAAGAGAGTGCATAGCCAGTCAATTCTGACCTATGTCTCTAGTGAAAAAAAAAAAAAGTATGTAATCTAAGTGACATTTCGTCTGAATGAACAGAAAGATGGCTCTTGAGTGTTTGGATCATGCTGTTGGTTGACAGTGAAGTGACTGTTCTGCGAGGTAGGTAATTATTTGTGTCCCAGTGGGATCAGGTCATCACTTTAATCTTTCGTCACTCTTCTCAGGCAGTCCTCCAGACTGCACTACATTTTGAGTTATCTGTTCTTTTTCCCCTTTCCTGTAGTTTTCTTCTGAAAGTAGTTTGTGAGATAGTGATTTAAAAAAACAGTGGTAATGGCCGCCAGCTTTAACTTGTTAAACAGTTAAAATTGACACCACCACCCACACCCCCAAATTGTAGTTAGCTTCAGCTCCATAAGTGTCCATTTGTTAGTCTGTCAGTGACATGCACTACTCAGTCTCAGTTCTCTACTCTTCAAACAAAAAAAGTTAAAGTTATAAAACACTTGAGCACTAATAAAATATAATTTATTTTACAGGGCATGACAGAAGTCTTTCTTTACACACTTAAAATGAACATGCAATTTACAATGACTTGTGATACTGTGGACCTGTGTGCTACTGCTTTCCTTACAAAGATTAACTTTTTTTCCTGATTGTTTAATCATTTAAATGTATCATTACTCCTAAAGGCATGTGAACTAAACTAACTCATCCTGGTGTGATTAACTTGTGAGGCCAAAAAAAGTCTCAGAAATGAGCCGTTCTGCAGCTGAAGGCATTAAGAATTTGCTGAAAGGACAAACAATAATTTTCATTTAGGAACCTCTAATCCTTTGCTGATCATCCCTCTGCCCTCACTTATTTTTAGGAACCCTAATCTCTGCAAAGTTTTTCAAGATACCAGTCAGATATTGCAATGTTGTAAGCCTTTTTCACTTGTGTTATTCTAGATAAAATGTTATAGATACTCTGTTATTTAAAATATAGTGAAATACCATTTGAATGAAAGCCCAGGCATTTAAGGCAATAGTTAGTGGCTTTAAGTAAAAGCTGCATGTGTAAGCACGTCTTCAGAGTGGTATAACACAGTGATTCTCAAGCCTAGAACCAGCGTCACCTGGGAGAGTCTTCAGTCCCTCATAGTCAGTGATAGAGAGCGGCCCAGTAACCTAGCTTCATACAGAGTGTTTCTGCCATGCATTAAAGTTTCCAGAAGAATGCAATACACCGATAGAGGCAAAATGACAAGACATTGTGGGGGAGTTACTGAGTCTCCCGTGTATGTATACAATTCAAAGAAAAGAACCATTTTCAGTTTCATTTCTATTTGGTTATGACTCCTTTTTCTACCTACTTTTGTATTTATTTGTTTTGTGTTTGCAAGTATGCATGCATGCATGTACACATCCATGCATCACACACATGGCGGTGAGAGAATAACTTTTGGGAGTTGGTCCTCTCCTCCGACCATGTAAATTCTGGTATCCAACTTGGCTCGTCAGGCTTGGAAACAAGTACCTTTGCCTACTGAGTCATCTTCCTAACCCCAGGGTTTTTTCTTTTAATCATTTTATTTTCTGAAATGCGACATAGTTGTGCAGTTTTCAGGAAGATTCCATATTGTTCTGCTTGGAATTGTCCATTATTTCCAACTGCAAGTATCCAGAAATGCTAGTGTTTAGTCTGAGTTGCATATTATTTTACACTCACTTCAAATGAAGAATGAAGAGATCCATTCTTTTTGGTGACAGTGTGGTGAGTCTATGAGTAAGTAGGTATCTACTCTCAATGAGAGGCTGCCTTTTAATCCATGGTTGCTTACCTGTCTAACATGTGCAAGACTTTGGGTTCGGTGCCAGGAAACACACACATACTCACCCCTCAATAATGATTAGTGAAGAATCCTTGATACTTAAAACATTTATTCAAAGTAGACCTTAACTGTACAGTTAACACTGATTTTCCACTTGACAGATGCTCAAATTTCCTATGGGAAACCTCAGTGTGTATCTGTGAGGGAGCTTCTAGATTAGGTTTATGTGAACAGCAGCACCATTCCAGAGGCAAGGTTCCCAGACTTAATAAGAAAGGGGACCGCTAGCTAAGCATTCACACTTAAGGTTGTCAGCTTCCCTACTCAAATTCCTGCTGCCACAGCTTCCCCACCATCATGAGTTATGAACCCAAGTGAACCTTCACTTTCTTAGGATGCTTTTGTCACAGCAACAGGAACTTAATTCTGATACCAACAGCATCAGAGAATGAACTGAATCTAAAGTGGAGAGTGGAGAGAGACTTGTTGGAGGAGTCTGCCAGGAAAAATTATGAAAGCTGAGTTGGAGCCAGTATTAATTATAAATAATTTTGTTGAGGGCATTCCTGAATGTATTACAACTCAAGTTGTTGTGTGTGGAGCATGACACTCTGTCATATGGAAGTGTGGTGGGAATGTGGAGTCTCAGTCTCCAGCCTAGGCTAGTCTACTGATGTATGAATTCACATTTTAGCAAGATTTTGACCAAGTTAACAAGCACAAAAAAAGAGAGACTCAGTTAACATATTAGCAGATAGAGTTCAGTCACTGATAGTGAGATGTACTCAGTGGTAGCAAAGGCATATAATGTCAAACTTGTAAGATGTAAAAGTCTACGGGACATTAGCAGTGAATTCACAGTGCAAGAGAAAGTGTTTTTGTTAGGCTGACCTGATTGTAGAGGTTACAGATAGGTTACAGAAATAGGAAATTTGATTAATTATCTTTAAATTTTACTTGCCTCTTTCCCACATGTGGTTCAGGACAGACTTCTCATTTTGCATTTTAGAAAGATCTCTCTCTGTAACAGGATGGGCCTGAATGTGATAAAAGTGTGGAGACAGATAAGAAAGCAGCTGGAAAATCTTGTCTGTTAGGAAGTGATGAGGTCAAGGGTAGTTGAGTTGAAATGGGTAGATAAGTGTGAGTTAGAGAATGATGAGTTTTACTCTCTGTCCTTCCAGATGCAGTAGAGAGAGGCCAGGGTGAGGGAAGACTGTTAGAATGTGCTCTTACCTTCTTACTGCAGTTTCAGCTTCCGTGTTTGTAACCATCATTAATCTTTTAAGAAACTAGACATCAGTGAGACAGCACACCTGAAATGGAAATCTGCCCCCGCTACTTTGTCCATTGCCTCCCAAAATAGCATCTATTTCTTTTCTCATCTACAAAATAAGCACTGATGTGCCACATGTAAAGCACTCAAGACTGTGAGTGCTCAAGTGAATATTATGATGCTATTCACTAGAACATCCTGCTACAGCTCAGTTGGGTTAGCAGCGAAAACTGTTTCAGAGTAGAAGTCACTCCACCATTGATTCCAGGTTTCATTAGCAGGTTCTTCTTCCTGCTAATCCCACTGTGGTTAAGAACTCCTGGGCATAGTACTCAATAAGTCCAGGCAGAGGTTCTCAACCTCTGATATCCCCTGCATGACCTCCTTGACAAACCTCTGTCTCCAAAAATATTACAGTATTATTATAACTGTGTTAAAGGGGTGCTGTGTTAGGATGGTTGGGGACCACTGCTCTAGGTATTCTGGTCTTCCTTTTCTCAGTTTCCTCACATGAAATATGAAGCACTTTTTATTAGCTTCTTAAACAAGCTCTTTTTTTGCTGCACATGCATTTTCTTCACCTGCTTACTCCCTCTAACTCTGTAATTTGTCTTGGCCAGTAAAACCTTACATGTCCTAAGATGGTTGCATTATCAACTCCTCAGCCTCAATTTGTATTCATGCATTGCAGCTGCTCATCTGTCCCTGTAATGGGGGGGGGGGGCTCACCTCATTCCACAGGTGTCGTTCATTCTGTATCTGCAAGGATTATTGTTTATTCTTTTTTTTTATTTTTTTGAACCTCTCAGATTGCAACCTTTGCAAGCAAAGCATTGTTTCCTGGTCCCTTTATATCATGCTCTACTCCCAGTAAGAGGAGGACACAAGTGTGAACTGGAAGCACAGGATTCTTCCTTATTGCCCTTCCGTTGTTTACACATAGAACATCTTTCTGGAGATCTCTGAAAAGCTATATGGTTTGTCAACAGTGGAACTGTTCACCACTTTACCAAAGTCTAAGAAAACTACCAGGAAACCTGCCTGCTACTAGCAAATACTTTGACGACTTTATATCACAAAAAATGATTAATATTTAAAGTAATACTTTTCTCACATTAGCATTCCATTTGAAAATATAAATTTGCTTCTTAATTTTTTTAAATTCTCTTTGGCAAGGCTCTTAATTGTTACATTTCTAGCATTATTTTAAGATATAATCAACATCTTTGTTTTTCCTTAAAATTATCACTGATAATTTACAAGATTATCTCCAATAATTAACTGAATTATCTTAATTCTCTTGGATAAGTTAATTACATATGTCATGCATATATACTTAAGGTGGTAAATTTGGGGCATATAATCCATTCATATATACATGCTTAAATATATATATGTATTTTATAGTACCATTGTTACATAGCTCTTATGTCAGTATTTGAAAAATCAATTTTTCTGAATTACTCTATCAATACATGGGACAACATAGATGGTCAGTTATTACTAAACAAATTATTTTCTTTAATCACTTTGTTTTTATACATAAGGCACAAAGTGGATTTCCAGAAAATGCTTAGCTTGATGGGTCGACACATAAGCTATTTGACATTTGTTCCCAGTCAGACCGGATGCCACATGAAAAATTTACTCAGGCAAGAGACTCCCAGGAATAAACAGTTCTCTAGTGTTGCTCACAGGGGACTCGGCAAGGTGAGCGGAACTTCAGCTTGTCACGGATGCACTGTTCTGACAAACATAAGTAGATGCTAATGGCTAAATCGTGACAGAATAAAGTCCCACAACCATATGGCTAATTGCCACAACAATATCTTCAGTGTTATTAATCAAGTTTTCATAGTGTGCCATGATAATTGGAATAATTAGAAACAGCATAGGCATTGCTTGTCTGCCACATATTCTGCAGAAAGGGACCTCAAACTACAACAGTCAAACTTCCAAAACTCTGTTGTTTAACCTTTTCCTCAAAACTGAGTTGGTAAATTAATGCCTTAACTTCATGCCATCGGCATATTTTGTGTTAGCCTCTATAAGTACACAAGTCTCTAAGTGATACTGCTGAAGCTCCTATGTAATAGTCAACAGTTCTTTGTGATACGAAATAGATATGTCCATTTTGGAGATTGTAACTTGAAAAATGAATTTGTTGTTTACTAATATGAATGATGGTTAATCTTTTTTGTCATACCCTTTTTTATTCTTTGAGAATTCTGTACGGTAAGTTTGATCATATTCACACCCTCCCTAACTCTCCCAGATACCCCAAGCCTTCCACCCTATTCTCAACTCATTTAACTTTGTGTCCTTTTTGGAACCACTATAGTCAAAAATAATAAGAAGAAAGTAGTCAAATAAATTAAAAATATATTTACATAATTATGTTGTAATGTGATATGTGATTTTGAAGCTTTAGATTCACTAGTTTCCTCAGTTAAAAAATCATCTCCAGATTTTTTAAAATAAAAATAACAGGTTAGAAATGCTATTTCATTACATCCTTGGGATCATCCAAGTCAGAAATCATTGTTTCAGAAACTTCTGAACTCTACAAAATTTAAAATATGTGTTACTTTCTTTTATTTGAATGACCTTCTCCCTATGTCTCTCTCTGTGGATCAAAAGATACAAAATACATATTAGGAAAATTGTAAATTAAAGACAAGGTAAACTGTGATTTTTCTCTTCTATTGATTGATACATAAGACAATTTAGGTTTTTTTTGCATTCTTTTTTTTAATTTTTCCATTAAAAAATTGACACTTTCTCCCCTTTTCCCATTCCCCTCCCGCTCCCCCACTAACCCTCCTCTCTCCCCTTCCATCCTTAAGAGAGGGCAGGGTACCCTGCCCTGTGGGAAGCCCAAGCCCTCCCGACTCCATCCCAGCCTAGGAAGGTGTGCATCCACGTAAACTAGGGTCCCAAAAAGCCATTGCATGCAGAAGAGAGAGGTCCCTGTGCCATTATCAATGGCTTCTCAGTCCGTCCCCACTGGCAGCCACATTTAAAGAGGCCGGTTTGATCACATGCTCATTCAGTCCAGGTCCAGCTGGATTTGGTGAGCTCCCATTAGATCAGGCACACTGTCTCAGTGGGTGGACCAACCCGTCGCGGCCCTGACTTCCTTGCTCATCTTCTCCCTCCTTCTGCTCTTCAACTGGACCTTGGGAGCTCAGTCCATTGCTCTGATGTGGATGTGGGTCTCTGTCTCTATCTCTATCCATCAGACGAAATTTCTACGGTGATATTCAAGATATTCATCAATGTGACTATGAGACAAGGCTAGTTCAGGCACCTTCTCCTCTGCTGCCCAAGGACCTAGCTGGGGATATCCCCGTGGACACCTGGGATCCCCTCTAGAGCCAAGTCTCTTGCCAACCCTAAAATGGCTCCTTTCGTGTAGATATCTCTTTTTTTTGGCTTTTATTGTTTTGTTATTATTTTATTATTTCTGTGTGCACGCCTTCCTATGTGTAAATGTGGACGTGCATGCGTGGCACTGTGTGCATATGAAGGGTACAACCCCCCTGCTTCCCACTCTGCTTGAGACAAGAGTGTCCGTTATTTTCTTTCTTTTTTTTTTTTTTGTTTTTCTCTGCTCCCCTCCCTGCCACACCCCTCCCTTCCTCAGCCCTCCCCCAAGGTCCCCATGCTCCCAATTTATTCAGGAGATCTTGTCTTTTTATACTTTCTACTTCCCACGTAGATTATATCTATGTAGGTCTCTCTTAGTGTCCGTATTGTTGTCTAAATTCTCTGGGATTGTGGTTTGTAAGATGGTTTTCTTTGCCTTATGTTTAAAAACCACCTATAAGTGAGTACATGTGATAATTGTCTTTCTGTGTCGGGGTTACCTCACTCAAAATAATGCTTTCTAGTTCCATCCATTTTCCTGCAAAATTTAGGCTGTCGTTATTTTTTTCTGCTATGTAGTACTCCATTGTGTAAATGTACCACATTTTTTTTAGCCATTCTTCGATCGAGGGGCATTTAGGTTGTTTCCAGTTTCTGGCTATGACAAATAAAGCTGCTATGAACATAGTTGAGCACATGTCCTTGTGGCACGATTGAGCATCTTTTGGGTATATACCCAAAAGTGCTATTACTGGGTCTTGAGGAAGGTTGGATAATTTAGTTTTTATGAGATCCAATGGTTGGCTTTAATTTCTAGGCAAATTGAGTCCCATTCAAAGAGCTCTTTTCTATACCTTATGGTTGCTAGCTATTTTTTCCTCTAGCAGTTTGAGGTTTCACAGTTAGGTCTTTGATCCATTTATGTAAGGTCCTAGTTTCATTCTTCTATGTGTGCACACTTAGCTTTCCTAGCACCATTTGCTGGAGCCTTTATTATATTGAGCTATGTTCCCTTCAGGTCTATTCTCTCTTAAGACTTTTATCATGAATGCATGCTGAGACCTTTTCTCCATCTGTTGAACTGAGCACATGATTATTTTCTTTAAGTCCTTTTATATGATTAATTATACTTCGTGGCTTAAAATATCCAAGCATCCCTCCATCTCTGGAATCAAGCCATATTGATTATGATAGATGATCTTTTTAATGTATGACTGTATCTGGTTTGTAAGTATTTTATGAAAGGTTTTGGGGTATGTGTTCATTGGATGTATAGACTTATATGTAGTTTTCTCGTGTCTTCACCTGAGTTTAGCATTAGAGTAATGCCAGCTTCATAAAAGGAGGTCTGAAAGTGCTCCTTCTGTTTCAGTTTCTAAATAATGTAAAGAGTATTCCCTGTATATCTTCTTAGAAAGTCTGCTTGAATTCTGCTGTAACTCCATCTGAACTGAGGGTTTTTGTTTGGTTGGTTGGTTAGTTTTTTTGTCAGATGGCTTTTATCAATATCAAGTTGACACAGGACCAAACTCCTCCCCCACAGCATCAAGGCTGAGAAAGGCATCCCACCATAAGGAATGGGTTCCAAAAAGCCAGCTCATGTGCCAGAGATATATCTTGGTCCCACTGCCAGGGGCCCCTCAAACAGACCAACCTACAACACTGCCACCCACATGAAGAGGGCATACATTGGTCTCGTGAAGGCTCTCTAGCTGTCTGTCTAGAGCCTGTGAGCTCCCATGAGCTCAGGCCAGCTGTTTCTGTGGGTTTCCCCATCATGATCTTGACTCCCCACCCCCTTGTTCATATAATTCCTCTGCCCTCCTTTCAACTGGGCTCCTGAAAGTTGGCCCAGTGCTTAACTGTGGTTCTCTGCATCTGCTTCCATCAGTTACTGGATGAAGGTTCTATAATGGAAATTCAGGTAGCTACCAATCTGATTACAGGAGAAGGTAAGTTCAGGTACCCTCTCCACTATTGCTAGGAGTTTTAACTGGGGTCGTCCTTGTGGATTCCTGGGAATTTCCCTGGCACTAGGTTTTCCCCTAGTCCCATAACGGTCCCCTCTTTCAAGACATATCTTTCCTTGCTCTCCCTGTCCTTCCCTTCGCCAACTTGACCATCCTGACCCTCATGTTCCCAAACCCATTCCCACCCCCACCACCACTAGTCTACCCAGGAGATCGCATCTATCTCCCCTTCCCAGTACAATCCATGTATCTCTCTTAGGGCCCTCCTTGTTATCTAGCCTCTCTGGGTCTCTGGATGGTAGCCTGGTTATCTTTTGCTTTAGACCTAATATCCACTTATGAGTGAGTGAGTATCCTTCTGGGGTTGGGTTACCTCACTCAGGTTGATTTTTTTTTTCTAGTTCCATTCATTTGCCTGAAAATTTCATGATGTTACTTTTTTTTTTTTTACCAATTTATTCATTGTTTAATTGCTAGGCATCTAGGTTGTTTCCAGGTTCTGGCTATTACAAATAATGCTGCTATGAACATAGTTGAGCATACTTTGGGTATATGCCCAAAAATGGTATCACTGAGTCTTGAGGTAAATTAATTCCCAATTTTCTGAGAAACCGCCATACTAATTTCCAAAGTGGCTGTACATATTTGCACCCTCACTAGCAGTGGAGGAGTGTTCCTCTTACTCCCCATCATTTCCAACATAAACTGTCATCAATGTTTTTGCTCTTAGTCATTCTGACAGATGTAACATGGTAACTCAGAGTCATTTTGATTTGCATTTCTCTGATGACTAAGGATATTGAGCAATTCCTTCCTTAAATGTCTTGGCCATTTGAGATTTCTTCTGTTGAGAATTCTCTGTTTACATCTGATCCCTGTTTTTAAATTGGATTATTTGGTATTTTAATGTGCAGTTTCTTGAGTTCTTTAAATATTTTGGAGATCAGCCCTCTGATGGATGTGGAGTTGGTGAAGATCTTTTCCCATTCTGTGGGTTGCCGTTTTGTCTTATTTACTGTGCACTTTGCCTTACTGTTCAGTTTCAGGAGGTCCCATTTATTAACTGTTGATCTCAGTGTTCATGCATCTGTGCTACTTGTATTATGTTTAAGATATGCCAGTATGTTCGAGTCTACTTCCCACTTTCTCTTCTATCAGATTTAGTGTAAATGGATTTATGTTGAGATCTTTGATCCATTTGGACTTGAGTTTTGTGCATGGCAATAGATATGGATCTATTTGCATTCTTTTACATGTCAACATTCAGTTATGCCAGCACCATTTGTTGAAGATGCTTTTTTTTCCATTGTACAATTTTGGCTTCTTTGTGAAAAATAAGGTGTTCATTCGTGTGTGGATTAATATCAGGGTCTTTCATTCAATTCCATTGGTCCTCCTGTCTGTTTTTATGCCAATGCCAACTATTTTTATTATTCTAACTCTAAAGTAGAGTTTGAAGTTGGGGATGGTGATGCCTCTGGAGGTTCTTTTCTTGTACAGGATTGTTTAGCTATCCTGGGTCTTTTGTTTCTCCATATGAAGTTTCATATTGTTCTTTCGAGGTCTGTGAAGAATTGTGATGGGGATTGCATTGAATCAGTAGATTGCTTTTAGTAAATAGCTGTTTTGCTATGTTAATCCTACCAATGCCAGAGAGCCTTCCATTTCCTGATACCTTCTTCAGTTTCTTTCTTCAAAGACTTAAAGTTCTTAACATACAAGTACTTTACTTGTTTGGTTAGCATTACCCCAAGATATGATATATTATTTTTGGCTCTTGTAAAGGGTGAAGTTTCTCTTATTTTTTTTTCTTTTCACATTTATTATTTGCATACAGGAGGGCTAATGATTTTTTTTTTTAGTTAATCTTGTATCTCACCATATTACTGAAGGTGTTTATCAGCTGTAGAGTTCCCTTGTATAATTTTTTGGGTCACTTATGTATACTGTCATATCATCTGCAAATAGCAAAAGTTAGACTTCTTTTCCAATTTGTAGCCCCTTGGTCTCCTTCTGTTGTCTTATTGCTCTAACTAGAACTTGAAGTACTGTTGGCATACATAAGAGTTCCTTCAACAATAGCCCGGAATGAAGTATAACAAAGGTTTATGTATTTGGGGATAAACTCACAGAAAGGGTAGCGATCCACAGTCCTCTGCGTGAGCTGGGAACTGGAACTGAATCCAACAGCCAAGAGGGCTGTGCAGACTTTTGTCTACATGTATAGTACATGAGAGCATGCCCAAAGTGGCCCAGTATCTTAAAGGCTATTGACTGAAGGAGTTCCCACAGCAGAGTACTATAATGAATAGATATGGAGAAAGTGGACAGCCTTGTTGTTCCTGATTTTACTGTAATTGCTTTGAGTTTCTCTCCATTTAATTTTATGTTGGCTGCCAGTTTGCAGTATATTGCTTTTATTATGTTTAGGTATGTTTTTTTGTATCCCTGATCTCTCCAAGACCTTTATCATGAAGGGTTGCTGGATTTTGTCTAAGGCTTTTTTAACATTTAATGAGATGATAATATGTTTTTTTTCTTCCAGTTTGTTTCTATGGTGGATCCTTGTAGGTTGTTTATCTCTCCTTGGTTTAACTTTGAAAGTTTTGATGAATCTGCAGATTAGTCTATTTCTTTCAGATTTTCCTAACTTAGTAGGGTACTTTTGCTGCTGCTGCTATTGTTGTTGTTTTTAAAGCATTCTCTTATAATCTTGTGAATTTCTTTGGTTTTGTTGTAGTGTTTGCCTGTTCACTTCTGATTGTTACTTGGGTTTTGTTTTGTTTTTTTTTTTTGTCTTTTGTTTTTTTGTTTTGTTTTTTTTTTGATTAGTTAGACCAAGAGTTTTTCAATCTTGGTTATTCTCTTACGAAACCTTTTTTTTTTAAATTGATTCTTGGTATTGTTTTTCTTGTTTCTATTTTGTTTAATTCTTCTCTGACTTCTATTATTTTTTGTTTTTTATTTTTATTCATAATGGCAGTCTTCTAGTTTTGGCTTTGATTTATTCTTCTTCCAAATTCTTGCTGCATCATTAACTCATTTATTTGTTCTCCTGATTTTTTGATGTAGTTATTCAGAGATATAAATTTTCCTTGTTAGGCCTGCTTTCAATGTTCCAGAGATTTTGGTGTTTTGTGTTTTCATTTTCATGTACTTTCAGGGTATTTTTTTCTATTTCTTTCCTGGTTTCTTTGACCCACTCATCATTCCATAATGTATTTTAATCTCCATGAGTTTGTGTAGTTACTAAAGATTTATTTGATGCCTTTTTTAAGTTATATTGTATTGTAGTCAGCTAGGATACATGGAGTTATCTCGGTTTGTTTCCATTTGCTAAGTGTTGTGTTTGTATTTGCCCCATATGTGGTGTATTTTAGACAGTCAGCTGTTGGCTGTTGAGAATAAGAATATATTTTTTGATGTTTGAGGGAATATCCTCTAGGTAATCTGTTAAGTCAATTTGATGTTGATGTCATTTAATTCTGATGTTTCTCTATTTTTTTTGGAGAATGATCTATCCATTAGAGACAGTGCTGTTAAACTATTATTATTGATTTGGTGATATTAATTTGGTGATATTAATCCTTCTTCAGTTCCAGTAATATGCGTTATACAAAATTGCATGCAGCAGTGTTTGGTGCATATATGTTTGGGATTTTATTGTCTGTGTGATTGTTTCCTTGATTAGAATGAAACACCCTTTTTTATAACTCTTCTGATGGTACTAGGATAAAGTCTATTTTGTCAGAGATTAGGAAAGCAACAGCACTTGTTTCCTGATCCCATTTTTTGGAATATTTTTTACCGTCCTTTCATTTTAAGGTGGTACCCATCTTTAGAGCTAAAATGGGTTTCTTGTAGACAACATAAAGATGTTTCTTAATTATTTCTTAATCTATTCAGCTACCCTGTTTCTTTAATTTGGAGAGTTGAAGCTATTGACAATTGAAATTACTATTGAAAGCTGTATGTTTATTGCTGTCATTCCTTTTTGTTTTGTTGGCTATTTGTGTTCTTAGTAACACTTTGTGGTTTTGGTAATTATAGCTTTATTCATTTCAATTTCTACACTCTTGGCTGTGCTTATCCCTGGCTTCAGTCTGAAGTAATGTTTTCAGTATATTCTTTAAGTTTGATTTGATTGACATGAATTCTTTTAGCCTGTTGGTTTTGTAGAAAGTTTTTTCTTTCAACTATGGTAGATAATTTTCCTAGGTACAGTAGTCTTCAGTTGGCATATGTTACCTTATAGTACTTTCAGACTTTTCTGAATTTGAACATTTCTATTGCTCAATCAACTGTTATTCTGATGCTTTTCTGTTATATGTGAGTTGTGTTTACCCTTTGCAGTTTTCAATGTACTTACTTTGTTCTGTGTGTTAGTTTTTAAACCATGACATGCTCTGAGAAGTTTCTTTTCTGATCTTATCTATTTGATGATCTGTGTATTGTTTGTATCTGAGTGGCTATCTTTCCTTAATTTGGGGAAGTTTTAAAAGTCTCTTTTATCTACAAAAACTATATTCACGGTTAACTTTTTAATCACATAAAATCTTCACCTTTTTAACATTCCTTGTGTGCTGTGCGGGAGGCACATGTGGAAGTCTTTTTTGAAAGATGGAAGAGGGCTGGAGAGACGGCTCAGCGGTTAAGAGCGCTGGCTGCTCTTTGAGAGGTCTTGAGTTCAATTCCCAGCAACCACATGGTGGCTCACAACCATCTGTAATGAGATCTGGCGCCCTCTTCTAGCCTGCAGGCATACATGCAGGCAGAACTTTGTATACATAATAAATAAATTAATCTTAAAGAAAAAAAAAGAAAGATGGAAGAACCACAGTTGGTTCTTTCCGATCACATCCCTGAAGCAGTCTTCTGCTACTGTGCTGCCTACTCCAGGCCACTCACAAGCATACAGGTCATTCTCTTATCTCTGCCTTCATCTTGCTAAAGAGGTATAGGAATTAGTGGTACATGCTGCTGTATCTAGATTTTGTTTGTTTGTTTGTTGTTTTTTTCAAGACAGGGTTTCTCTGTAATTTTGGAGCCCGTCCTGGAACTAGCTCTGTAGACCAGGCTGGCCTCAATCTCACGGAGATCCACCTGCCTCTTCCTTTCTAGTACCGGGATTAAAGGCATGCGCCACCACTGCCTGGCTAGAATTTTATGTGAATTAATGAATCAAACTTGGGTTGTCATACTTGCATGGCTAGCTCTTGTATGCACTGAGCCATCTTCCTGGTTCAGCATTGTTCATCCTAAAATTAGTGGAAACAGCTTTTGTTGCTAATTGTTTGGTTATTTTAACTGACTGTATGAGGAATACTACTTTCTTAGTTTCATATTGGACATTGTTTTTGATACCTTGTACTGCTACATGAACACTATGTGGCCCTCTCTTCACTTGTTTGTAAGGATATGCTAAAGGTATAAATACCAAGGAGACAAACATTGCCACTCTGTGTCCCGTGTCCCAGTCTAGCTCTGCCGTTTTTACTAGCCTCACTGTGCCGCTCTACAGAGACAGTGCAATTGCAGTTTCTATTTCCTCAACGTTCACTCTAGAACATGCACTCTTCTCAGCCTCTCACTGGCTCTCCCTCCACATGCCTCCTGTCCACATTTATCCAGTGTCCCTCCACATGGCGATAACTTCTTTTATTATTTTCTTTGTTTTTAGCTCTGACACCATTGACTCATTTGCTGATATTTTTTCTACTGGATTTCTAGACCACTCCATTGTGGTTTCCTCTGACTGTTTTCTCTTGATCTCTTTGCTCATTATTTCCTTCTTGACTGTAAATGCTGGCATGTTCCACCACTCAGTCCTCAGAGCTCTTCTCTATCTCCCTGTGTGCCTATGTAGTGCTGTGACTTTTAATAGTTGTCTTTAAAACTATTAAAATAGATGTACCCTAGCTTTAGAAGGTACATCTCCAGCCTTTATTCCTCTAAGATCTAAACTCATGTCTCTAAACTAACCCTATATGGAAATTCAGATTCTTCTCAACTTACCCAGTTTTACATTCTTGAGGTTCTCCTAAAAGCTGTCCTCCTTTCTTCTCCAAATGGCAGCATATGTTCACCAGAAACCTCAGAATTACCTTCATCTTATATCTTTCAAAAAGTCCTATTTATTCTAACTTCATAATCCATCTAGACTCATCCTACTAGGTGTCAGCTGTACCAGGCTTCTTGTCATCCCTTAGTTATACTATTGCAGGTAGCCATTGTTGGCTTCTGTTTTCATCCTTGTCTCTCCGATCTCTGTTTAACACTACAGTCAAGAGTGGCCCATATACTTGAGCCTGTAATTCCAGTGCACCAGAGTTCAAGGCAACAAGTTCCAGGCTAGCAAAGGCCATATAGAGAGACTCCATTACAAAAAAAAACATGTAAAAATACATATTTAAAATGTAAATAGTATTATCACAGTTTACTGTTCACAAACCTCCAAGAATAGTCCATCACTCTAGAATCAGTATCCAAAATCCTTCTTTGGTATAGCCTGAAAGACCAAATATGGCAATTGACCTCATTTTCAAGCTCTTCTCCTGAGCCCATGCTGTTCGTCTGTGCTTTATTTCCCTTTATAGAAATAGTGAGGCTTCAGCAGATAGTTCCAAACATGTCCATGGTTAAATTCAGTGGGTCACAAAATAAATAGACTTGAATGTAAGAGATTTGTAGAGAAGGGCGCAGGTAGACAGATGCAGTGGGGAGCGAAGAAAGAGAGAGAAATCAGTAGTCATAGTGGTGTTGGAAAGTGTCCAGGAACCATTGTATTTTTCAAGTTCATGCCTTTATACCAACCCTCTTAAGAACAAGCCCAGGGTCCTATGAGAACTGCTTGTGCTCTTCTCTGCCCTTCTCTGCGTGTGCTCAGTGCCACTATTTCCAGAGCCAGTGACCAAGTGCCACTGTTTTCCGTCTCAGCACAGGGAAGGACGGTGAGAAACCTTAAGGACAGTTCACATCCAACCTTAACACTTTACTATTCCTCTAGCAAGTTCTCCTCCTGCCATGGAGCTGTTTCTAACTTGGTGCTTCATTCCTTAATTTTTTGTTTATACTCCTCAAACTCTTCACATTGACTTATTCCCTGCTTTCATTTACAGTTTACTATCTCCTTGCATTCTTTATTTAAGTATCACATATAATTTATTTTATAATTATTCACCTATCTTAGGCCCTAATATACCACATAAGCATGGGAAAGATGGGGCCTACCTCTTGCTCATTGAAATATCTTCAGCATTTGGAGATAAGTCTTCATTTGTATATTCTTTTTTATTGTTTTTATTAAGCTGTATATTTTTCTCCACTCCCTTCCTCTCCCCTCCCCTTCTACCCTTTCCCATGGTCCCCATCCTCCCAATTTACTCAGGAGATCTTGTCTTTTTCTACTTCCCGTGTAGATTAGATCCATGTATGTCTCTCTTGGGGTCCTCAGTGTTGTCTAGGTTCTCTGGGATTGTGAGTTGCAGGCTGGTTTTCTTTGCTTTATGTCTAAAAACCACTTATGAGTGCATATGATATTTGTCTTTCTGGGTCTGTGTTACCTCACTCAGTATGATGTTTTCTGGATCCATCCTTTTGCCTGAAAATTTCAAGATGTCATTATTTTTTTCTGCTGTGTAGTACTCCATTGTGTAAATGTACCACATTTTCCTTATCCATTCTTCAGTGGATGGGTATTTAGGCTGTTTCCAGGTTCTGGCTATGACAAACAATGCTGCTATGAACATAGTTGAGCACATGTCCTTGTGGTACGATTGAGCATCCTTTGGGTATATACCCAAAAGTGGTATTGCTGGCTCTTGAGGAAGGTTTTTTCCTAATATTCTGAGAAATCACCATACTGATCTTCAAAGGGGCTGTACGAGCTTGCACTCCCACCAGCAATGCAGAAATGTTCCCTTTACCCCAATCCTGTCTAGGATAAGTTCTCATCAGTGTTTTTGGTCTTGGCCATTCTTACAGGTGTCAGATGGAATCTCAGAGTTGTTTTGATTTGCATTTCTCTTAATGAGTATTTATGAAGGAGCAGATTACATTTCACTGTCTTAAAGTTTTCTCATGCAAAGTTTCTAAAGATTTCATAAGCCTTTCCATTATAGCAAGCCTATTATAGGAAGAACAGTAGAGAGACAGAAGAAACCTGAACAAACATGTATTACCTCGGTGCCTGGGAAGAATAGAGTTGCCAGATGTTGGGTGTAGTTAGGAGAGACAAATGTTAGCTGCCCTGCAGAAAGTACCGCAAGAGATCAGAGTTGATGAGAAGGAAATGGAGTTAGAGTACTTCCTTGTATCTGATCATGATACTGGAGTTGGCTGTTAGAAGGTGGGTCAGGAGGCAACAGGAAAATCAAGCAGACACCAATAAAGAAGAAGATCAAGGGGTTCAGCCAGATTCTGAAGCCAATGTAAGGACATGGACTTTTACTCTGAAATGATAGTCATTAGAGAAAGTTGTACAGAGATGTCATCATCTGACTAACCCTTTGAAAGGATGACTCTGGAATCAGTAAAGAGAACAGACTATAGGAAAGCAAATCAGAAAAAAGACAGTAAGGGAAGAAATATGTAATTAATTGTTTCCACTAGAAGGATATTACCACTAAAATCAGCCTTATAAAGAGAGAGATTTTTGTCTGTCTCAATTGCTGCTAAAATCTTACCATTTATAATAATAGTTAATATATTTTCGGCTCTTAAGTATTATTGTATGGAAAATTAATTTTTCAAAATAAACAAGTGCTTAATGAAATGGTGGTACCCATAGAAGTTGTTAAAAAGTGCTCAAGCACTTTTGTGCATAAATATATTCTAACAGATTAAATATGGTATAAATATATATGGTATAAATATATTCTAACAGATTAAATATGGTATAAATATATATATGGTATAAATATAGTCTAACAGATTAACTATGGTATATGAAAAGGAAAAAGAGAGATACCAAGGTCCCTGGCTTCTGAACAGCCAGAATTGCACTGCTCTTTCTTCCGTCAGTAAGAAGAGTAAGAATATGGCAGTGGCCATTTCCAGTTTTCAGCAACTTCACAAATCCAAGTATGGTGAGGTACCAGCTCTAGGTAAGATGGAATAAACATACTCCATTAATTCTGTAGGAAGTTATATCAGAATAATTTAAGCAGTGAGCCAAGACTGTGGGGCATAGTTAGCAGCACCAACCTTGAAGGACACCAGGGTTTTAAGTACCACCAGACTAGCAGTTTGCCCATCCCTCCCAGTATCCCAGTCTGACTAGAACAGGGTTCTGATCTCTGACTCATCTTTTCTCTTATGTCAGTTTCTCCATTGCAGTGCTTTTATAGGAGGTATTTGTTTGCATTCTCATAGCTCTATCTACTGTACTATAAGAGATAAGTCAGTCATATAAAATTTATTCCACATTTTCATTCAATTTTATTGTTGTAGTTTTATATAATTATCTGTTAACTTTTAACTGTGTTTATTGTGTGTGTGAGCACTGCATAAGCATGCTGCAGTGCACATGGGGTTCAGTTAGCAGGCTACTTTCTTGGAGTTGTTTCTCTCTTTCCACCTTGTTTTGAAGCAGGTTCTCTCTTGTTTCTGCCACTGTGCTGATATACTTGCTGGCCTGTAACTTGCAGAGCTCCTAGTTCCTGTGTCCACCTTCCATCTCTCAGTAGGAGTGCAGGAACTACAGACAAGTATCACTACATCCAACTTTTTCTATAGGTTTCGGTCAGTTCTTCAGGCTTACATGAGAGCTGCTTTTCCCCACTGAGCCCACTCCACCCTTTACTGAGTTTGTGGGAATCTCTAGCCGTCATGATTTTTATGCCATAATTTGCCTGTAGTTGTCATTTTTAAAGTCAGATATGCTGAAGTATAATTTGACCATCAAATGCATTTGTACTATGGCGAATTTCTTTTATTTAATGTTCCTTGTATCCTTTTGTAAGCATTTCTTCCCTCAGCCCTTCCTGAATCCTTGACTACCACTAATCTGTTTGGGCTAACTCTATAGCTTTGTTTTGCCTTTTACTAGTACAATACATAAAAAGAACCATGTGATATGAAGCCTTTTGTATCTGTTTTATTTTGCTTATAATAATGCAGTTAAGATTCATCATGTTATATCAGTAACCCTTTTGGGTGGATGAATAACATTCCAGCATTTGGATATGCCACACATTGTTTAAGTACTAGCCAGTCAAAGGTTAGTTGGGTTTTTCCAGTTTGGGGCAAATATGAATAAAAACATAAATATTCACATGAATATTTGTGTGAATATATTACTCTTGGATAAATCTTGGGGAGGCAGATTAGTTGGTTGTTTGGTAAGTACGTGCTTAACTTTATGAGAAATACACAAAGGGCTTTCACTGCTTTCCAAAAATGGCCAAACCATTCCGCATTAACATAACAATATATGAAAGTTTCTATTCATTTTAGTCTTAATCACTACTGTGTTTTGTCATTTGTAGATGCCATATTAAACCAGGCCCTGCTAATGCCTTATTCCTAGATATTTGAAAAGTTGAAGAGGGTTACTCCAACCTACTTGGGCAACCCAGGGGAACTTTCTCAAAAGCAAATCAAAAGAATAAATACAAAGAATCACTCTAATGGATATATAGTAGTATACCTTGTGTTTTTAATTTGTATTTCCATAATAATTAAGAGCCTCTTTTGTTTGTTTGCTATTAAATAATTTTTTTGGTGAAGTGTCTTTGCACATCTCTTTGCCTATTTTATAAATTTGAATATTTATTTGTTGTGATAGAATGAGTTCCTTATATATCCAAGAATAATGTCCTTTGCCAATGTGTTTTTTTCTAAATTTGTTAACATTTTTATTTTCTTCACAGTGCTATTTAAAGATAAGTTTTTAATTTTTATAAAGTCCAACTTACTAGTTATTTACTATGAATTTTCTTTGTCCTAAGAAGTCTTTAGATACACAGCAGTTTCTCTACTCATTTTCAAGACATTCTATATTTGTGATCTTTAAAATGTTTGTCTATTGTTAATTAAATAAATATACAGTGTGAAAAGTAGGTAAAAGGTTAATGATTTTATAGTAAAGATTATTTTGACATCATTTTTAAGCAAAGCTATCCTTTCATGATTAAATTTCCTTAAGTTTGTTAGTCCGAATCACTTAGATGGTGTTACTATGCTGTCTTGATTCTAGTTGTCTCTGTACCTGTAACCAGACCTAAGACAAAGACCAAATCTTATGTCTGCTGATTTGGGATGATGATGTCTAGTGTTTGGAAATGGTACATAATATACTGTGTTTACACTTATGTTTTTAAGAGGTTTGTTACTTTAAAATATCCCCATTGTGAAAGTATATTTGCTGCACTTGGGGAATGGATTTCTTTTAAGGAAGCAGATCTATGATGGGAAGAAAAATTCCTGCCTGCTAAATGCCATGTTATACTTCAAAATCCTGTTTTCCATTTGCAAAAAAAAAAAAAATATTTGCTCTAAGTTAGCAAAACAATAACCCAGTTTTTATTTTAACCCATAGAAAATAATGAAAGGTTTAATGAAATGTGGAGGTATGTTTTGGAGGCTGTGATCCAGAGAGCAGTACTTTTGTCTACAGCTCACTTTGGAGCATGTCAGGACCAAGGCGTAGCCACAGTAACTGGGTGCTGATGTTGAATGAAAATGTGTTTGTCTATAAAAGAACATTTAGAGTATGTTACCTGATATTTCTGCTACTCCGTATTCAAGTTGCTTTATTTACATACCCATTACATTATGAGCATGTATACCTCAGTGCCCTTGGTAAACTTAATTTGACTGAGCTTTTTTGTCTCCTCCATTAGCCCAATAGCCAAGTCTAGGCTCCATGAGTCCTTCCCAAAACAGCTGACCAAAATTGGCAGTTAATTTTTCATTGTAAGTTAGTTTTTATAGTTTCCTTGATGAGTTCCTCTGAAAGGAAGAACCTAATCTTACAGGCTCCTCTGGCTGTAATTCCACTGAATTCTGACTAACTGGGTTTCTCATGAAATAGCAGGTTGTGATTCATCTAGATAAGCCCTTTGGAAAGGGCTTTGGAAAGAGCTCAGAGAAACTGAGCTCGTACAGAGATGACATGGGATAATAGATATTTTCACCCTGAATACTGTAACCTTGCCTTCATGTGGAAAGGTGAATCTTCTGTACTCACCAGAATTAGATATATTTCAAGAATTAAAATGAGAAAGAGAAGTATTAAAGGGAAAAATAAAAACAACTGGGCATTGTACAATATTGAGAAGTTACATTACCATCATATAATTAACAGTCAACTTGTGGATTTGATGTGACTTCAGACGTCACCACACCTTGGTGTTGCTTCTTTAAAATATGGTGCTTCCCTTCTTCTCTGGGTCAGTAATTATGAGCTGGGATACCAGCAAAGAAATCGCCTCTGTATCTCTGAAACGTGGTTTCTCCCTAGGTAACTCCACGTGGAGTAGCGGTGCCTTGAGAGGTATGAAGCGTATTTGACAAAAGCAGGAATCAAAGCAGTCGTGTAACAACAAAACAAAGGCCTGAGCCAGGCCTGATGGAGGCTGAAACAGGAGAATTACCTCAAACTCACTGCCATGTTGATTTCCTGGTTTATATAGGGAGTTTCTTGAGTGCCAGGGCTACCTTGGGAGATCCTATCTCAAATAATAATTTTTAAAGTAAGAAAGAAACAAAACTGGAGAAGTTACAAGTTGCTTAAATTGTAAATTTCTTGCCACATAAGCATGAGGACCAGAGTTCAGTCCTCAGAATCTACATTTATAAGCTGAGGTCTACTGCTTCCTTCCTGCATTGCCCAGCACCTTTGGCCATATGGGGAAGATCCTCATCTTACCAGCACCTCCTGGAGAGTCCCGGATCTGTCCCCTGTGCTATGGAAGAAAAATCAGGAGCTGGAAAGGAAAGCTATAAAAGAATTGCTAAAAGAGGCAAAGCATAGGAAAACCAGAGCACAGACAGTGGGATCAGTGGGCTGCATGAAGTGTCTTCTTGCTGGTACAAATAAAAGATTGGTAATTAACACAATTTTGAACATGCTGTCCTCCCACAAAGAGCAAAAGCCAGGATTGTAAAGAAATGCCGGGAAGTACAGAAGTCACCCTTACACACACAGCCTGAAGCATTGCTAAGGCTCAGTGGACTGCTCTCCCCGAGGAAGAGAGCCTCCCAGGACAAGCACTACCCAAAACCCACAGGCCTTGTTGAGTTGGGGCAGCAGAGCCAGGCCAGCCAAGCCCAGCATTGCACTTGCCGCTGGGTGCATGAGGACCTGCAGGTAGCACAGCTCTGGCACCTAAGAATAAATCCCAGTAGCTCCTTTGTTTGAAAGTAGCTGTGGTTGTGGTTGTTGTTCACACACAGACACATACACGCACGAAGGCAGACACAATGCACAACTTATAATTCCAACACTGGCATGGCAGAGAGTCAGATCCTGAGGAACACTCTCTGTCAGCCTATCCCAGTTGGCAGGATGGGCAAATGATACACTCTGTTTCAAAATATAAGGTGGATGTCTCCTGAGAAATCACACTGAGGCTGATTTCTGGTATTCACATAGGCACATGCGTGTGCATGCACAGACACACTCTCACACTCTCATATAATTGCAGAAAATCTGCCTCCCTTCCTCACATACAGCACAGTGTCCTAGATTCCATCTCTATTACAACAAGGAAACAGCTCTTCAAATGTATGAGTATCCATACACACACACACATACACACACACACACACACACACACACACACACACACACACGTTTACTGTCTTCAGGCTGGTTTTCTTTGCTTTATGTCTAAAAACAACCTATGAGTGAGTACATGTGATAATTGTCTTTCTGTGTCTGGGTTACCTCACTCAAAATAATGTTTTCTAGCTCCATCTATTTTCCTGCAAAAATTCAAGATTTTGTTATTTTTTTCTGCTGTGTAGTACTCCGTTGTGTAAATGTACCACGTTTTCCTTATCCATTCTTCGATTGAGGGGCATTTAGGTTGTTTTCAGGTTCTGGCTATGACAAACAATGCTGCTGTGAACATAGTTGAGCACATGGCCTTGTGGCACTATTGAGCATCCTTTGGGTGTATACCCAAAAGTGGTATTGCTGGCTGGCTCTTGAGGAAGGTTGTTTTCCTAATTTTCTGAGAAATCGCCACACTGACATCTAAAGGGGCTGTACCAGCTTGCATTCCCACCAGCAACGCAGAAGTGTTCCCTTTTCCCCCATAACCTCTCCAGCATGAGTTACCATCAATGTTTTTGATCTTGGCCATTCTTACAGGAATAAGATGGAATCTCAGAGTTGTTTTGATTTGCATTTCTCTGGTGACTAAGGATGTTGAACATTTCCTTAAGTGTCTTTCAGCCATTTTAGATTCCTCTGTTGAGAGCTCTCTGTTTAGGTCTGTACTCCATTTTTTTTTATTGAATTATGTGATCTTTTGGTGTCCAATTTCTTGATTTCTTTGTATATTTTGGAGATCATACCCCTGTCTGATGTGGAGTTAGTGAAGATCTTTTCCCATTCTGTAGGCTTTCGTTTTGTCTTGTTGACCGTGTCCTTTGCTTTACAGAAGCTTTTCAGTTTCAGGAGGTTCCATTTATTGTTTCTCTCAGTGTCTGTGCTGCTGGGGTTATATTTAGGAAGTGGTCTCCTGTGCCAATGCATTCAAGTGTACTTCCCACTTTCTCTTCCGTAAGGTTCAGTACAGCTGGCTTTATGCTGAGGTCTTTGATCCATTTTGACTTGAGTTTTCTGCATGGTGATAGATATGGGTCTATTTCATTCTTGTACATGTTGATATCTAGTTATGCCAGCACCATTTGTTAAATATGCTTTCTTTTCTCCATTTGATATTTTTTGCTTCTTTGTCAAAAATCAGGTGTTTAAAGGAGTGTGAATTAATATCCAGGTCTTCTATTTGGTTCCATTGGTCCTCCTGTCTGTTTTTATGCCATTACCAGGCAGTTTTCAGTACTGTAGCCCTGTAGTCAGGAATTGTGATGCCTCCAGAAGTTCTTTTATAGTACAGGATTGTTTTGGCTATCCTGGGTTTTTTGCTTTTCCATATGAAGTTGAATTCAAGGTCTGTGGAGAATTTTGCTGGGATATTGATGGGCATTGCATTGAACCTGTTGATTGCTTTTGGTAAGATTGCCATTTTTACTATGTTATCTGCATATCCAAAAGGATGGGAGATCTTTCCACTTTCTGGTGTCTTCTTCAATTTCTTTCTTCAAAGATGTAAAGTTCTTGTCATACAAGTCTTCCACTTGTTTTGTTAGAGTTACTTCAGGCTATTTTGTGCTATTTGTGGCTATTGTGAAGGGTGTTGATTCCCTGATTTCTTCCCCAGCCATTTTATCATCTGTGTACAGGAGGGCTACTGATATTTTTTTAGTTAATCTTGTATCCTGTTACATTACTGAAAGTGTTTATGAGTTGTAGAAGTTCCTTGGTAGATATTTTGGGATTGCTTATGTAAACTATCATATCATCAGCAAACAGTGAGAGTTTGACTTCTTCTTTTCTGATTTGTATCCCCTTGGTCTCCTTTTGGTGTCTTATTGCTTTACCTAGGACCTCAAGAACTATATCGAATAGGTATGGAGAGAGTGCACAACCTTGTCTTGTTTGTGATTTCAGTGGAATCACTCGGAGTTTCTCTCTATTTAGTTTGATGTTGGCTGTTGGCTTGCTGTATATTGCCTTTATTATGTTTTGGTATGTTCGTTGTATCCCTGCTCTCTCCAAGACCTTTATCATGAAGGGATGTTGTATTTTGTCAAAAACTCTTTCGGCATCTAATGAGATGATCATGTGTTTTCTATTTTTCAGTTTGTTTATATGGTGAATTATGTTGACAGATTTTCGTATGTTGAACCATCCTTGCATCTCCGGGATGAAGCCGACTTGATCATGGTGGATGATGGTTCTGATGTAGGCATTTAGTGCTATGAATTTCCTCTTAACACTGCTTTCAATGTGTCCCATAAATTTGGGCATGTTGTATGGTCATTTTCATTGCATTTTCGGAAGTCTTTAATTTCTCCCTTTATTTATTCCTTGACCCACTGATGATTCAGGGGAGCATTGTTTAATTTCCATGTGTTTGTGGGTTTAATGGAATTAGTATTGCTGTTGACTTCTAGTTTTAAACCATGGTGATCTGATAAGGTACATTGGGTTATTCCATTTTTTTTTTTTATTTGTTGAGGTTTGTTTTGTTACCGAGTATGTGGTCCATTTTTGAGATGGTTCCCTGAGGTGCTGAGAAGAAGGTATATTCTTTTTTGTTTGGATGGAATATTCTATAAATGTCTGTTAAGTCCATTTGAGTCATAACATCTGTTCTATTATTTCTCTGTTCATTTTTTGTCTGACTGACCTGTCCTGTGGTGAGAGGGGAGTGTTGAAGTCTTCCATTATTAGTGTGTGGGGTTTAATGTATGATTTAAGCTTTAGAAGTGTTTCTTTTACATATGATGGTGCCCTGGTATTTGGGGTATATATGTTCAGTATTGAGATTTCTTCTTGATGGAGTTTTCCTGTGACTGATATGAAATGACCTTTTTTTGTCTCATTTGATTGATTTTAGCTTGAAGTCTATTTGTTAGATATTAGGATAGCTACACCCGCTTGTTTCTTAGGTCCATTTGATTGGTATATTTTTTTCCCAACCCTTTACTCTGAGACAATGTGTCTTTGAGGTTGAGATGTGTTTCTTGTATGCAGAAGAAGGATGGATTCTGTTTTCATATCCAATCTGTTAGTCTGTCTTTTTATAGGTGAGTTGAGTCCATTTACATTAAGGGATATTAATGACCATTGATTGCTATCACCTGTTAATTTAGTTTTCATTGTTGGTGATGTTAATTTGTGCATTTTTTCCCTTCTTTGAGATTTGCTGCTATGAGACCATCAATTGCCTGTGTTTTTGTTGGTGTAGCCAACTTCCTTGGGTTGGAATTTTCCTTCTAGTATTTTGTGTAGGGCTGGATTTGTGGCTAGGTATTAGTGAAATTTAGTTTTGTCATGGAATATCTTGTTTTGTCCCTCTATGGTCATTGAAAGTTTTGCTGGGTATGGTAGTCTGGGCTGGCATCCCATGTCTGCATAACGCTTGACCACAAACTTCTGGTTTTCATTGTCTCCAATGAGAAGTCAGGTGTAATTCTGATTGGTCTACCTTTATATGTTACTTGGCCTTTTTCCTTTGCAGCTCTTAGTATTTTTTCTTACTCTATATGTTTAGTGTTTTGATTATTGTGTGGCAAGAGGGCTTTTTTTTTATTCAGTCTATTTGGTGTTCTGTAAGCTTCTTGTATCTTCATGGGCAAGTCTTTCTTTAGATTGGGAAAGTTTTCTTCCATAATTTCGTTAAATATATTTTCTGTGCTTTTGAGTTGAATTTCTTCTCCTTCTTCTATACCTATTATTCTTAGATTTGGCCTTTTTATGGTGTCCCATATTTCCTGGATATTTTGGGTTAAGCTTTTGTTAGATTTAATGGTTTTTTTTTTTGATTTATGAGTCTATTTCCTCTATCATATCTTCAGTGCTTGAGATTCTCTCTTCCATCTCTTGTATTCTGCTGTTCATGCTTGCGTTTGTGGTTCCTGATCATTTTCTCATGATTTCTGTTTCTATAATTCCCTCAGCTTGTATTTTCTTTATTGTCTCTATTTCAGTTTTCAAGTCTTGAATAGTTTCTTTCATATGTTTGATTGCTTTTTCTTGGTTTTCTTTAAGGGATTTGTTGATGTCTTCCAATTTTTTGTTTCTCTTTTCCTCCATTTCTTTAAGGGAATTTCTCATTTCCTCTTTAAGAGTTTTAAACATTCTCTTGAAATTATTTTTTAGGTCATTTTCTTCTGCTTCATCTATATTTGTTTGTTCAGGTCTTGCTGTTGTAGGGTCTTTAGGATTTACTGGTGTTGTGTTGCTCTTTGTGGTGTTGCGTGTGTTCTTACCTTTTCTACTCATCTTTTCCTCTGATAGGTGTGTTTGGGGCTGTCTGAAATTCTGTTGATTAATCTTCTAGGTGCCAGTGAATCCAAAGCTCAGATGGTTGTTCCTCGTAGTACCATCAGTGCCACAGTTCTAGTTACCCCATTGGTCACTCTGTGTTCCTGGAGATAGCTCAGTGTTCCTGTGCTTTGCTCTGCTCCCTTGGAGTTTGCTGTCTCAGTCCTACTTTGGCCTAGGTTACCACCTTTGACCTCTTTCTGTAAATCTTGGTCAGTATCCCTTCCTGCATTAGTCCCTGACTTGGAATTGGTTCTGCAGAGTTTCCTGGCTCTGGTCTACTGCCTCGGAGTTCCCAGGCTCAGGTGCGCCCAGAACCACAGAGGACCTGGCTCAGGCTTACTCCCTCAGAGGGCCCAGACTCACGTTCGGACTCGCAGAGGTTCCAGGTTCCTGCCTATTCCCTTTGATGTCCCAGACCAGTGCCCGGACCCATGGAGGTCCTGGCTCAGACATACTCCCACTGAGGTCCCAGACTCACGCCTGTTCCCACAGAGATCTCTCGTTCCTGCCTTCTCCCTTGGAGGTCCCAGATTCACGTTTACTGTCTTCAAACGTATGAGTATTCATACACACATACATATATGTTTACTGTCTTCAAATATGTGAGTATCCATACATATATATGTTTGCTGTCTTCAAATATATGAGTATCCATACACACACACACATATGTTTACTCTATGTGCCTGTTACCTGTGATTGAAAATAATGCAAACTAACTATATCTTCTACCATTGAGCTAATATATCATAGATAGACAAACAGAGAATGGATCCTTCATAGTAAATTAGTGTTTAAAAGACATCCACTTACAAATGTTCACCTAAGTCATATGCTGGGTGTTTAATAAAAATTAAAATTGTCTCCTCTGGAGTAGAAGGGGCATAATCGCCCTTCTCTTCTCTTCCCTTCCCTTCTCTTCTCTTCTCTTCTTCTCTTTTCTTTTTCTCTTCTCTTCTCCCTCCCCTCCCCTTCCTTCCCCTCTTCTTCTCCCCCTCAGTCTTCCCACCCTTCCCCCTCTATCTATTTATTCATTTATTATATTTAACATATCATCACATGTTTAGAAGTTCAGTCAATGCTAAAGAAAGTTTGACTGGGCATGATTTTTATCCCAGATATTAAATGTCTGATAGCCACTGTGCAATGACTAGACATACTAAGGAAGCTAATTTAAAGGTATACGTCTTTAAATTAATGTTGGAAAGACTGGAATAGGTATGATGTTCTTGAAAATTTAGAACTTTTTATGTGGCCCACACACAAGTATTATCAGTCTATCCTGGCACCTAAAAGTATCAGACTACATCTAAGTCTTGCACATCAGAATAATCTGGGGATTGGCCCTTTCGAGGATCCAGAAGGCCTTCAATGTTAAACTGATAAATGATAAAGTTCGAGACTACTGTTATAACTGGAAAACCCACCTGCTACTTCAGTCCTTTTCCCTCCTTGCAAAGTAGCATATCAGTACATGGGAGAGTTTTGGAGTAGGTAATACCAAATATGCATTTGAACAAAGGTATCTTATTTATTCCAGTGTCTCTCAAACCTTAATGTAAATGCACACCCATTAGTCTTGTTGAAATGATTCCATATCTAGTTAGACAATATTGAGAGTCTGCATGTGTAAAAGGTTCCTGAGTAGTGGCACTGCCCAGGATCACACTTTGAGTACAGAGTAAAGCTAAGTAACACACCTGAGCTTTGAGTATACAACAGAAACAGTGGTGCAGAAATGCCAGGGTAGGTCCAGAATGGCTAAGGGGCCCTGGATATTTAGTACTTAGTTTGTTAGCCAGCAAAAAATACATGAGGGATACTTAGGGGAAAATTCAGTAAGCATCTAGCATGCCTGTACATAGGTTAAGTATAAGCTCATTAGCTACAGGATCCCTGACCAGAAAGAGCTGACCTCAGGAGGAAATGCATACTAACTTACTGAGCATGCTAACACCCCTCACAAATATCTTCAAAGAACATGTAATCTGTAAAAAAAGCAACCAAAACAAACTCATCAGCATTATCAGTGGCTAGGGTTTGCCCACCAGTGCTTACTTGAGAAACAGTGACATGTATCAGATGTGGACCTCTATCCATCAGGCCTGTATAAGGAGAGAAAAGACAGAAGAAAGCATCTCTGAAGAGTAACTGGAGAGTTCTCAGAGCTGTAGTCTGGAGTTAGGTGCCAAAGGAAATCATGTACCCCTGCTTCCCTTAATAATGGGTCTGTCCAGCTCCCGTGACAATATATGAACAGTCTAAGTCGGGTACACTTTGTTTTTGCTATTTACGTCATCGTTGCTGGAGTTGAGATTAAATGCTTATGGAAACGTGACTGTTGTCTTTCCTACATCACTAAATAAGTTCTGGTGTTTCTCAGCTTGGCGTTATGTTCAATGTTAGCTCTTCCAGGAGTGCATACTCCCATGTTATACATTGTGGTTAAGATCCCACTTGGTACTAGAGTCAAATAGTTTATTCCTTTTAAAAATGAGTTCCAGGTTAAGGAAGATGGGCACTATTACTTTTAACAATTCTGTTAATGTTGTTTTAGAAAATTGATTTCTTAATTCCTTTTTCTGAAGGTAAAGTAAGAGAACAAAATATTTGTGAACTCTCTGAAAGTAGGAATTGGGAATCAATTTAAAATCAGTGTTTACAAAGCCAGAATTAATTTTTCCAATATGATCAGCAACGACACTTGAATTCTTTGTGTCAATAGTAGCCTTTAAGTAATTTGCTCCAGAAAATGCCAGGAAGCTCATATGTGGCTGAGCACAAGGTTGTGAAAGAGTAGACAGTCTTTCTTGGTGACACTTTTCCATAGACTCTTCAGTCAGGGTTCAAGTTTCAGCTGTACCCCACTTGAGTGGGCAAGATGGTTCTCAATGAGTCCTCTTCTACAACTATACAAGATTTTCACTCCCATTCATTTTACTTGAATTTACTGGTAAGTTACATGTGATAAAATTACTCAGTCTTTCAAATACCATACTTCTAATAGTAGGCAGTACTTGTAAAATGGCAACATTCAACCTGTGGGTGACAAGTGTTTGGGGGTTAAACAACGCTTTGCAGGGGTAGCCTAAGACATTTGTATAACAGTAGCAAAACTGCAGTTATGAAGTAGCCATGAAAATAATCTATGGTTAGTTGTTACCACAGCATGAAGAACTATTTAAAATGGTCCCAGCATTAGGAAGGTTGAGAACCACTGCTCTAAAGGAAGGGTAGAGAGAACAAAGGGTTGTGAATATTCACAGATCATACAGCCTTACGATGCCTTAAGGTCACCTTTATGCCGAATAGTCCATGGGCCTCTTTATTAAAGGGTTATGCACTGCCCTCTGACAGAGCAGTGAATTCTCCCTAAAGTCAAAATGACTCTTTTAATGGTTCAAGTATATGTGCTTGTTTGCTTAACTTAGGATTTATTTGTGTTCTTACAAAACCAAACCTGGCCTCAGTTCAACCTTTGGATCACAAGAAACAGGAAGTTAATTTAAATTTGTTTTTACTTTGAATTTTTTGTGAATTTTATACATGATCACTGTTTTTACATATTCCCCACATCTTTCTCTACCCCCTCCAACTCTTCCTGTGTCCCTGTTCTACCTCTCAGCTGGCTGTATCTGTCTTGTTCGTCTGTGCTCCGTCTCAGCTGGCTGTTTCTCTCTGGGCAGCCATTCATTGCTTATAGCTGTTCATCTAAGAGTAGGAACTTGTAAAATTTTCCTTATCTACATTGACATGTCAGCTACTATTGTCATCCGGCAGCCCCCTCTTCTGTGATGTTCTTTGATCCTTAGGTGTAGAGGTTGCAATATAGATCATATGCCCTGTGGATTATTCTCTGTGTTTATTATCAGTTGTGTATCTCTTTAAAAAGCCCCTACTGCATCTGCTGCCTAAACAAGCTTCTTTGAGGAGAAGGGAAATGATATTTATCTGTGGGTACAAAGGTATTTAGAATACAATTAAAAATCATTTGGACTTAGGAAAATGGCAGAACTAGGTTGACTAGGTATATAGTACCAGACATGAATTCTTTACTCTTGAGCGGGCCTTAAGTCTAATTAGACAGCTGTTTATTATCCCCAAGCTACAACTGTCATTATTGTACCATAGGGTCATCTGTCTTGCCAGGCTGGCCATTGTTGAAGTTCATAGACTTTACTGCTGGATGTAGAATTTGTTTTTCCCCTGGCAGCTTGCATAGCTTCTTCTGATACTGTGAGATCTAGGTCTTAGGAATAAGCTTACAGGCCAGTTCCTCCAAGTCCTGTACTCAAATCATGTGGTGTCTTCAGCAACAGGATTTGACCTTCAGGTTCTGGGAGATGACCAGGGACAATGGCAGTAGCTGTGTCATGTGGAGATTCTCTTGAACTTCTGTGACCAGCAGTTCAAAGGGAGACTTTTCATGCCTGGCATAGGTGTTATTGTTACGTGTGGATTTGTGAGGGAGCATTATCACCCTGTTTAGCATAACTCTGTTTATATGCTCTGTCTGTCTCTCTGTCTAATGATCTATGAATGACTAGATTTTTTAAGTCTTACCAAGTAGGTTATATATCTTCCAATAGTAAATTCTGCAGAAATCTTAGAAAAATAATAAATATGAAATTGAAAGCTATTTTACCATAAATTCTGTATAATTTTAATTTCAACAAATATAAGAACTAAAGTTGACAGTGTCAACTTGTGACCCAAGCTATAATAACTGCAACTCTTCAGACTATTATCACAGCGTTTATGTAAATACTCAAAATCAATTTATTTCATAAGAATTACAGGAAAACCCAGCTTAAAAAAAGAGCCTAAACTCAATCAAGTAGGTATTCAATCTCAGATAAATAATTTCATGACTTACTTACTTTTGGTTTTACTAAAAGAATTTGGATTCTGTATTTATTCAAGAATAAGAATTGAGGGGGCTGGAGAGATGGCTCAGTGGTTAAGAGCACTGGCTGCTCTTCCAGAGGTCCTGAGATCAAGTCCCAGCGACCACATGGTGGCTCACAACCATCTGTAATGAGATCTGGTGCCCTCTTCTGGCATTGCAGGCATACCTTCAGACAGAATACTATTTACATAATAAATAAATAAATCTTAAAAAAAAAAGAAGTAGGCTTCATACCAGAGATGCAGGGCTGGTTCAACATATGAAAATCTATCAATGTAATCCATCATATAAATAAACTGAAAGAAAAAAACCATATGATCATTTCATTAGATGCTGAAAAAGCATTTGACAAAATTCAACACCCCTTTATGATAAAGGTCTTGGAGAGATTAGGGATACAAGGATCATATCTAAGTAT